>JACEFZ010000075.1:0-24817 GCA_014155875.1 Cepaea nemoralis | reverse complement strand
AATTTCATTGTCCATACATCCCCCCCCCCCTTCCCCCCACCCAAAAATCCCCCCCACCCCCCCCTTCATCCACCCACCCCGTCCGTCCGTCCATCCGTCCATCCATCCACCCATCCTTTCATCCATCCACCAATCCATCCTTCCATTCATTCCTCCATCCATCCATCCCTGCCTCCGCCCGTCTACCCACCCATCCGTTCTTCCATCAGTCCGTCCATCCATCCACCCATCCTTTCATCCATTCATCCATCCATCTATCCCTCCATCCATACATCCGTCTATCCATCCACCCACTCACGTCCCTCCACTCATTATCTGTTCACCCATCGATCTATTCCTTCATCTATCCTTCCACCCACCCACCTATCTATCCATCCCACCCACCTATCCAACCATCTATCCACCCACTACATCCATCACGATAATTCATGCTGTATCGCCTGATAAAAACCATTATAACACCGGGATAAGGCCAGCCATGGGGCAGCGCTAGCCATTCATTTCGTGATCTGCCTTCAGATTCTGTGTTGACTCTGTTGATACAACTGAGTTGTCTCTCCCTGGTAGATATTACGTTACCTCCCTTGGCGGGAAATGCTATGTTAGTTGCATATCCTTTACAGGACGTGCAGTCAACACCAGCATTTTTTGTATTTTTTCCCTTCTGTTGTGATCCCGTGGCAAGTGTACGTTCAGTAGTTTACCATTGCTTTCTGAATGACCAGCACCCACGCCAATTCGTAAAAAAAAACCGCAACGCGGTCTGCTGCCAAATCGCGCGCAGGTATGTTTCGAACACGGGTATGCGGAATTACGAACCGCGTCCGAAACCTCTTCGCCACGTAACCAGCGGCGGGAAAAGAGAAGCTGCATTATTTTGAAAAGAAAAAAAACAACCACAAACCAAAACCTCACAACCACATTTGTGTACCGGTGCTGATAGCCCATATCGTGTAGTGTGGTTGATCATGTCTGTCCACAGCCTTCTGTCGTGTGTACTGCCAGTTAATTCTGATACCGAGGTTCCTCCATGCCATGATGTCAAACTAACCAGCATCTTATCTCTTCGTCTTTCCCTGCTTCTCTTCTAATTTAATTTTTCCCTTTGTAAAGACGTACTCCAGTTTTCTGTAATACTTTTTATAGTCAATGCCGTATGGCGTGGGTGATCATGTCTGCCCACAGCCTTGTGTATAATGTCGATCATGTCTTATACTTCTTCTTCTTCTTCTTCTTCGTTCATCCGGAGTTTTTTTTTCGGATGTGATTGCGTTGTGCCTGTTTACAGCAGAGCTGCATTCTTGCGCCGTTAGGCCGACACATCCGACTTCTGCGGGCATTTGTTGACCGGGTTAACCTTCCCGGGATGTCTTATACTGATGTTCTTCTATGCGTTGATTTCAGACTGGCATAAATCTTTTCTGTTGGTTTTCCCCTGCCTCTCCTCCAATCTAAATTTCCCTTTGTAAAGATGTACGTTTTTTTTGTAATAATTCTTATAGTCAATGCCGTGGGGCCAGTGTGATTACGTTTCTCCACAGCCTCCTGTTTCGAGTATTGTAAAATTATTGTTAATTCTGATGTTCCTTTATGCCACGATGTCAAGTTGTATTTCTTGGAAGTTTACATCATATCATATCATATCATATCATATCATATCATATCATATCATATCATATCATTTCATCATCTCATCTCATCTTGTTCCTCTTGTTACTTGCAGTGTCGAGGTGAAGTATAAACAGCTAGAGAGTGCCAGGTTATGGGCTTCATATATCGAGATTCCATAGAATATGCTACTCCCTCTGTCCATCGTTCACGTGGTCGGACTCTTCAACGGGGCTCTGGCTCGACAGACTTCTCTTGGTCAGATGTTTGTACTAGACGAGCGATTGGCCCAGCAAGCCGGTAGGGAATTTTCATACTGCTTGTAGAAAAACAAAGAAGTAATAGGAAGCCTACATTTGGTAAAATATGAGTATTTTTCTTCGTCTTGGTTCACGGACGAATGCAATTCGCATTACCGTATACCGCGTTCGAAACTCAGCTGCGGGCGAATGTAAGCAGTCCGCCTTGCGCTGGTTTTTACACAATGGCATGAGTGTCGGTTGTTTGGAAAGCAACAGCAAACAACTGAACATAAACTTGCAATGAAACCACACAAAAATGCACAAATGCTGAGGTTGACTGCGACGTAATGTAAAGGATATGCAACTAACTTTTGTGGGGGGTCTGATGTGCCGATGGCCATGTAGCAGGTTCAACCCCTGCTCTGGTCAGTGGGACTAAACGTCTCTTTGAGAAAAGCAGTGGCAAACTACTGAACATAAAATCGCATAGAAAATAAACATTGTGTTGATTGCAACGTCCTGCAAAGCACATGGTCTTCGTAGGCGAAGTAGTCAATCTGTCTGCCTCGCTCTCCGAAGGTTGTGAGTTCGATTCGGTTCACGAGTGCATTTTTATGGGTGACTCCTGGGGATCGTCCATGGAGCTACGGAGTTGGTGCTTTTGTGCGACGCTTTCGGCAGGCTCCCACGCAGAGAGAGACCGAGTCATATGGGATAAAAGCCGACGCAATGAAGTCGAACTTCTCGACTTTTAAGATTTCACTTTTAAGACATGCAACATTTAAAAGTGTCTAAGAATTGTTTACTAAAACCAAAAGTGCAATCTTCTTGTAGCATACGGGTTCGCGTTCCACCCCCGAATTCATTCTGAAAATTTGTATCACCAACCTAGCAGAGTGGCGAAGGAGCAAGACAGACATGAACTCATAATATTCAAATGAGAAGGCTTGTGTGCTATCAGTCAATCAACTGAAATCAATAGATTGATTATCCCAGCGAGGAACACCCGTTGAAGACGCAAAACTTCGGGGTGATACTATGGGTGCGTGACAGGCAATGGCAAAATTAGATCTGTACGTAGGCGTTGTGTAGTACTGATGAGATTAAGTGTGGGTACTGGAAGGTTTTGAGTGGTGGTACTAGTACTGTTATGTGGCTTTCAGTTAGTTGGGTGGGATCGGCGGTAGGTATGGGTGGTGTGTAATGGTTGACGGATTAAAATAGATTGATAGAGAGATGGACGGTGACGACAGGAGGGAGACGTGAAGGTGAGGAAGTATACAGACTGTAGATGTGTAGACAGGCAGGCAGATTGGCAGGCATACAGGCATACAGGCATGCAGGCTTACAAGCAGGCAGAATTACAGTCAGACATGCGTATAGGTAGACAGGCAGACTTACAGGCATACATGCATGGAGGCAGACAGCTGACAGGGTGCGTATATGGATAGATGAATGGGAAGATAGATTAGTGTGTAGATGGGTAGACAGATAGATGGACAGACATATTAACAGACAAACTGACACTCATATACACAGGCAGACAAGCAGGCACACAAACAGATAAACAGGAAAACAGACAGATAGGCAGGTAGGCAGACATATACGCCAGCCAGGCAGGCAGCCAGGCATGCAGGCCGACTGGTAGGCATACAGGCATGTAGGCAGATTGGCAGACATTCAGACAAATAGGCAGGCATTGACTATACATATATGCACACAGACAGGCATGCAAACAGACAACTGGTTGGAATGTGCAAAATGACAGATGAATGGATAGACAGATAGGTGTGTTGGCAGGTATATAAAGAGATAGGCATAATACCAGACAGACGGACATATAAACACAAAAAGTAATGAATGAATGCATGCTGGATGAAAGGCTGTATGAAAGGACGGAAGGATTGAAGGATGTGTGGGAGAAACACAGAGAGGGAAAGAGAAGGGGGCAGGCAGGCAGGCAGAAGTTCGGGCGGGTATGAACTTATAGCAGTACAGCTTCGGATTCTTAAGTTAGTAGAAACATTTTTTTCATATTTTCATTTTCTCTTAATTGCTTTCATTTTTTTTCCATCTTTTTATTCTTCTCATCCCGTCCTAATGCATTAATGTAGTCACTGGAAGATCTTCTACTATACTATATGTTGTGTTTCGTGCATGTATTTGTTTGCTGATGAAGGCTAATCGCCGAAACGTCCTGTGTGTGTCGTAATTCTGTTATGTAAAGCTGCATTACTTTGTGTTATTTTATATTGTTTATATAGAAATACAGAGACAGCAGCAGAATATATTATGGCAAATCTAAAAATGGAAGAAATGGAACAGGCAATGAATACCTTAAAAAAGAAGAAATCACTAGGAAAGGCTGGAATCACAAACGAAATGCTAACAGGACTAGGCAATAAAGTGAAAAAGAAATTACTAGCAGTCCTAAATTACAGCTGGAAGAGAGGAATAGTCCCACAGGCATGGAAGGAAGCTATACTAATACCCGTCCCAAAGAAAGGAAAAGACTTGAAAAACTAAATGGCTATCAACTTATAAGTCTACTTAACTGTGTAGGAAAATTAATGGAACGCATTATCAATGGCAGGCTAACATAGCATCTGGAAGAAAACCAACTCTTAACACCACACCAAGCAGGATTCAGAAATTACAGATCTACAGAAGATCAAATAACCTATATAGCTCAGGAAATAGAGGATACCTTCCAAGAGAAAAAGCACACACTAGCGGTCTGGATAGATTTAGAAAAAGCATTTGATAAAGTATGGAAGGAAGGACTGAAAGTAAAACTGCAAAAAATGCATGTTTGTGGGAACATGTAAAAATGGATCAGCCACTACCTTGAGAACAGAACTGCCAGGACAAAAGTACAAGGACAAACCAGCAAAAAGATGCTGTTGGAGCAAAGTGTCCCTCAAGGAGGAGTTCTTTCACTAACATTATTCCTAGCACATATAAGTGACATCACGGAAAAGTTTTCAGCCAGAGTACACACATCCTCTTTTGCAGATGGCCTAGCCATATGGACAACTGTAGAATATTTTAGTACAGCTAACAGCAGAATACAGCAAGCCTTATTAGCGCTAGAGGACTGGTCAAAATCATGGCTAGTGAAGATAAGTGAGGAGAAAACAACATGCACAGTGTTCTCCCTCTCAAATAAAACTCAGCAACCTAAGCTGGTATTGAATGGAAAAATATTGCGCCATGAAGAAAATCCAAACTATCTAGGAGTCACATTTGATCGTCGCCTGACATGGAAGACATGGGTTGAGAAATATCGAACAAGAGCAAAGCAAAGATTGGCAATCATGAAAAGGCTTGCTGGTACACCGTGGGGAGCAGATGAGAAAGTTCTCAAGAAGTTATATACTGGAGGGTGCGGCCGGTAATGGAATATGGCATCGCAGCTTGGGCAACAGCAGCTAAGTCAAACTTTAACAAAATAAGTATGTTATGAATAAAGACGACTCAAACAATAGATTGCACGATTTATTACCTGGCATATTTCGCTGCATCTCGTCAGGTGCATACCACATAATTCACACAGCATAAAGTAAAATAACTAGATAGTAAATTTAATTCAATTCAGTTCAACTTTATTTTAAAAGGCTCACAACTTGTGCACGCAGGCCCGTCTTACATTCGGCTCTTCCAATCACTCATCTTTCATTCATCAATAGTGCATTATACATTCACATAGGAAGAAAAAAAAACATTGTCAAATGAATGTCGTAATCATAAACAATGCAAATTACCTTGTTATGAGGCACATCTCCCACCCACCCACACATCACCCCACCTACACACACACACCCAGGGCCACATACATACCCCCCCCTCCATCAACCGACCAACACCACACACATTCCCCCAAACACACACACTGTCCCCAACCGTTCCCCCAACCCACATACACTCACACACCCACACAAACACACCCCCCACCAACACACACACCTCACGCCCACCCACATAACATCCTACCCCACACACCTATCCCTCACACACACACACATCCTCTACCCACCCACCCACACCCCCAACCACCCATCCCCCAACCACCCATCCCCCCAACCACACCTCTCTCGACCACACATGCCCCACCCATACACACATCCCCCACCAACCCACACATCCCACACCGACCCACGCATCCATCATCCACTCACACATCCCCAATCTAAACACACGCATCCCCACCAAACACATCTCCCTACCCAGACACACCCATCTCCATACCCACCTATACATCCCCAATCCACTCACACACATCCCACCACCCACACATTCATACCTCACCCACTCACACATGCCCTAACCCACATCCCCACCACACACATATCCCCCACCTACAAACATCACACATCCCCCACCCACACAATATTCCCCACCCATACACCACACACATATATCCCTAACCCACACACCACCACATTTCCCCACCTACACACAACACACATATTCCCCACCCACACCCACACCCACATCCTCATCCACCGACCACAAACATACCCACACACCACACACACATCCCCTACCCACACACCGCACACATATCCCCAACCCACACACCACTCATCACCCACCCTTACATCCCCAATCCACCCACACACATCTCCCACCCACACATACTTCCCCCAGCCATCCACTCATCCCCACCCACCCAAATATATCCCCCACCCATAAACACATCCCCCGCACCCATCCCAAACACACATCCTCCACACAAAAACACACCCCCCACACCCATCCCCACATCCCCTACTTACAGACCCACACATCCACCCACACATCTCCCATCCACCAGCACCCACAAATCTCACTATAAATCCTTCAAGCTCAAAACCCAAAACCAGACGAAACTACAGTCCCTAAACTCAAGGTATTCATCCAGCTAACTTTTCGAGGGGATGACGCAATGCAACGTCTACAGGACCGGTTCATTACAGCAGTCGGCCGAACATTCTGTGCTGCAACTCCAGTCATTAGGTACAGAACCACACTGATTCCCATCCCAGCAGTAAAAGAACCTGTTTCTCTATACGCCAAAAATAACTGTATTCACCAATTCACATGTAGGTGCCAGTCTTCCTACATCGGCAGAACAGAGCAGCAGTTGAACAAAAAAGTTGCTGAACACATACCTCAATGGATCGACAAGATACTACACACAGGCGATGGGAGCCTAGTGGGGCCAACACACCTGAAGCTTCGTGCTTCATCAATCGCTAGGCATGTGCTGGCAATGTGATTGATAGAGACAGTGCCTTTTGCATGTTCTTTATCACACAGAATACTCGCTTGTTAAAGTTTGCAGAAGCCAAAATGATTAATCTACAGAAACCAATTTTGTGCAAACAGAAAGACATGTCAGTCAGTTGAAAATCACCGTGGTAGACAATTGACATTACTGTGCGAACATGTGTATATTTCAGCTTGAAGAATTTATCTAGTTAGTTTACTTTATGTTGTGTGAATTCTGTAGTATGTACTTGACGAGATGTAGCGAAATATGAAAGGCAATAAATCGTGCAATCTATTGTTTGTGACTTCGTTATTCAGAATAAGTAGAGTGAAAAATCAAGGAATGTGGATCATAACTGAAATCCTGAAGACAACGCCTAATAACGAACTAGAAAAGATAACTTGTTTATAACCAATGCAGGATAGAAGAGATAGTTGAGCCCAACAACAAGCAGAACAATTTAGAAAATTGACAGACCACCCCCATGTATAAAAGTTTTAATGGTTTTGGAAAGGAAAGACTGAAGCGTAGCAAGTTTGTAGAAACTGCAAAACGGAAGATTAGGGCAGATCCTATACTTAACATATGAACAGCCAAACCCATTTACAATGCACACAAGTTCCCATCGTGGGGACTGTAGGAACTGCCTGAGATGATAGAAAACATTTATGGTATTGAGAAAAAGAACACTCAGAATGAAACTGAAAGAAGAAAAAAAGCTCTAAACTACTTAATAGAACATTACCCCAGTGGCAATAGGACCCATGCATATACAGGTAGATCAGCCAAAAATTCAATAGAAAATGGAGGGGGAGGAATTCTCCTAAATTAAAAATAATGGAGTGGGAAAATAAAACAGTCAGTAGCACGTGAAACATCTTCAAGTAATTTCAAAGCAGAGGTAGAGGCTGTGAAAATTGCAGCAGAAATGCTCTTGATTGAGGAAATTAAAGAGAAGCAAATAGCTATCTTCACAGATGCAAAGTCAGCTGTCTCAATACTAAAGAGCAAAAACAGAACAGAAATAGCAGACCTAAGAGTAGCACTCCATGGACTATGTAGGAAATTCACCCCCCAAAAAAAGTTGTAATACAGTGGATCCCATCACATTGCAGTATACCTGGAAAGGAAGAGGCTGACAGACTGGCAAAAGAGCGCGGACGACTATCTCAGCCTGACATAGAAGTAACTTATAATGAGGCAAAGAGGTTTATAAAAAGCACTTATAGAACCACATGGGAAACAGAGAATCCAAGCCACCAGAAAGATGATGTATATTAAAAACTCGACCGAAGTAAACAAGTAGCAATCGTCAGACTCCACACAGGATATAACAGGCTGAAATACCAGTTGTTCAATAAACAAAAGATTAGTGATATCGATGAATGCAAATGTGAAACTGGTAAAATGACATCTAGACATTTGCTGCAGGAGTGTCCAATATATGCAGAACAGAAGAGAAAGATAATCCGGTTGAGGACAAGCTCTATGGAGATGTCAACAAGCTCAAGTTGACTGCAGCTTACTTTAACTACATTCAGGTTGACATCTAAAGGTGCATGAAGAAGAATTTAGACGCCCACACTTCATACCACAGGAATGTCGGTAGCAAAAGTGTCCCAGTGGCATGAAATGGAATATTGCTTGGCTAGCAATTCATTACGCGGAAAGCCCGAATCAAAAGCTCATTATGTGGGCGTCATCGAAGGTGGAAAAGGATGTCCTAGTGACACGAAATGGAATATTGCTTGGATAGCAAATCCATTACGTGGAATGTCCGAATTGAAAGCACACTGTGTGGATGTCATCTTCAGACTGCATTCTTCTGGTTTCCGGAGGAAATATACGGAAGTGAGGTTAAGCAGCCATGTGCAGGACGTGACGCGACGATTCCTTGGGTGAGCCCAGTACTAAAGCGCTATGTGTCGGCTCTGCAATTATGAAAGCCTCCTTGGATGGCGGGGAATGCCCATGGTCTGCCCCTGCCTTCCCTTGAGGGCTGACCGGGACGTTTTCGGCTGTTTTAAATGGGTCAGGTGGGCTGGGGGATAACACTACAACAGTGAGAGTCAAACGTCCTACGAAAAACCCGGGAAGGTTAACAAAGTCAACAAATGTCCGCAGAAGTCGGATGTGTCGGCCTAACGGCGCAAGAACGCAGCTCTGCTGTAAACAGGCACAACGCAATCACATCCAAAAAGAAAAACAAAAATCTCTCCGGATGAACGCTGTAGAAGCAGAAATGTGACACTCCATTCCTGGCCTTAACGCTACAGGTTGTGGATGTTATGCTTATTTTGTGTAGTCCAGTTCAACAAATTATCGTCTATCAAGACATCAAGGTGCCAATAATATGTACAGTGAATAACGAAAACGATTATAAATAAACTACAACCTATTGACTAACTTGGTGACTGTGCAGAACAGAAGAATAACACTGATATGACAAAATGTGGATCTCGTGAACAGAGCTAGACATTTACCATTGAACCAAGGGGTGAGGAAAAGACCCTAACTGCTTGGATAGGCCTTACATTGAGAACACCTCGGATATTGTAACTAGAAAAGACTTAGTCTGGATTCCATGGAGCAAAAGCAATAGAGGAAGACCTAAAAATTAACGGAAAGAGAAGTAGAAATATAAATCAACAACATAGGAAGGACCTACATGGTATAGCTAAAGATAGGAGGGCTTGGAGTTAGTTGGGTTAGAACATAATCCCCCATGAGAGATGGATAAAAGAAGAAGATACATACAGCGTCGTGGGACGCAAAGGTGTTTCCAAGGCACCAGGGCCGGGTTATATACTGGCCAAGACCTATTGACGCGTCCTCGTCGAGCGTCCTGGGCAACAGGTCCCTTTGGGGTCCTGGCTAAAGTCAGTAGGATCGCCGATTCCTCCGAAGTCGGAGAGTGTCTGCCTGTACGACGAGGAACCATCAGTCTGCACATCAATAAGCCAGACATGGGACAACGGATACTCACGCAAACCTCAGGTCCGGTATGACATTACACTGATGTTGGACAATAGGATGCCTTCATCCGACATACAGGACTTCGCGTTGGAGCTCAAGTCAACGAACATAAGCAAGCATACAGCGGCGTGCGCGTTGGCGGAATCGTTGGGGGATTTCGTTGATTACTGTCAGACAAATGTTTGACGCCTTCATCGTTGTTCGCTAAGTGAGGAAAAGAGGTCACCTTCTCCTCCATGCATTCAGGCCTACAAAAGGAGGAGGTCCTAACACTTCACATGCACATAGCAGGTCCTGCTAAGAGATTGTCTATTTTGACATACACATGACTTCGGAATATGTGCTTTTCAGCAAGGTGGCTAGGCCACCTTGTGTGTGTGTGTGTGTGTGTGTGTGTGTGTGTGCGCGTGTGTGTGTGTATGTGTGTGTGCGCGCGTGTGTGTGCGTGCGTGTGCGCGCGCGCGTGTGTGTGTGTGAAAGAGAGATATTAATTCATTTTCAGCAAGGTTGTGTCTTCTTATGTGTCCCAAATATTGTGTTTGTCACACCGATTACGCCTGCCGGCCTCTGTGGCTATAGGACAGTGAACGAAATTTCACAGTCAATTGATTCATCCATCATGTGCCATGCCGATGTTCGTGGGCAGTCATATTTCGCCATCTCACTCTAACACCAGAGCCGAGGATAAGCTCAGTGTTCTAGACTCGACCATACCACATGGCCAAGCCATCCAGATATTTACTTCTCTGCCTTCCCCCTGTTCTCTTCCCCTCGATCTTGTCAGCTTTCACCAAGTTCTCCAATTTATTTCTTCTCATAATGTGGCCAAAAAATCATGGCTGTCTATGTTTAATTTCACGAATCAATTTACAGTTTTTATTTGTTTCTTGTAGGACTTGGTCATTGGGTTTTCTGTCAGTCTATGGTATTATTTTTTTTTCCAACTTTTCCTCAGAAACCTACATTTCCACAGCCATCAGATATTTTTCAGCTTGTCGGCTCATTATCCATGCTTCCCATCCATACAAAAGTAAAGGTACAATGAAGCACCTCAATACCCCTTTTCTCGTTGCAGTTGACATCTTTTATTGGTCAGTATGTTTTCCATCTCTTCAAGGTATCTCCCATCAGATGTTACGACTGTTCCGAGATGATTGTACCGATTCACGTGTTTAAGAATATTCCAATTTGCTTGTATATTTCATTGTGGTATTTCCTTCTCCCTAGTGGCGACCATAATTTGTGTCTTCTTACAATTTAATTCTAAGCTTAGCTGTTCACTGTGTGCAACAACCGCATCTACTAAATGTTGCAGATCCTGCTCATTGTCCACAATCAATACTGTATCATCCGCATATCTAATGCTAATGATATTATGTTACCCATTGATGATTCTTTTCGTATCTTCTACATTTCTGAAGATATTTTCACTGTACAGGGAAAATAGATCTGGAGACATTACGCATATCTGTCTCACACCTCTCTTAATAGGCTGATATTGACCTACTTCATTATCAATCCTTATGGCAGCTTGTTGTTTCCAATATTTGCTTTTTACTAGTATAAGGTCTTCTCCATCAATTATTAGATCTGCAAGCATATTTATCATATTGACATGACTTACTTTATCGAAACCCTTTGTGTTGTCAATAAAGCAAAGATGTAGTTCTTTGTTTACTTCTATAAAAAGTTCAGTTAATGTTCTCAGCATATACACAGCCTTTACTGTACCATTGCCTTATACAAACCCACATTGTTCTTCTCCTATTTCGGGTTATATTTTCTTCCTAACTCTTTGCGTGATAATTCTGAGCAAAATCTTCGTGATGTGGCTCATTATACTAATTGTTCGATGTTTATCACATTCCAAGGCTCCTGATTTCTTCAGGATTGCAATAAATATAGAATTACGTAATTCAGGAGGTATATTTTCAGTATCATATATTGTATTCAGCAGTCTGGTGACCTAGTCTATTCTATATTCTTCGAAGGCATTGGTCATTTATGTTGTGATTTTGTCAATACTGGACTCGAAATCAGCTGCAGATTCAACAATAACAAATAGAGAGCGCCTGTTGGATTTTTTTTTTCACAGGACATGCTGGTGTGGTAGGGAAACGAACATGCAGATAGACTTGGCTGGGTCTGCACAACTTGGTGGCGTATCGATGGTAAGACAACATCTTTGGAGCCTTTGGAATCGAGTATATTGTGCGGGAGAACATATAAATCACGGCCTGGGGTGATGGTGCTTCAGGGAGTGACCAGAGGATCTGGCCGACACTCAGGACTCCGAGGAAAAGTCAGACGGACACATAATCAGACTGCTACTGGTACAATTATTATTGGAACTCTTCTCTTGCTGTTGAAGATGAGGACGGATCACGTATAGGGAATGTCTTAAGTGCTGTGATGTCGGTTCTTGACTTAACATTCAGCTGAGGTACGCATTGGAAGCAGGCCGCATTGCTTTTATTTTCACAATGGTGTGGGCGTCGGTCTGTCAGAAAACAATGGCAACCGTCTGAATGAAAATTGCCAAGAAAATCACCAGCAGTCAATAAAATATGGGGTTGATTGTGACCTAGTATAAAAGTCATACAACTAACTTTGATCTAGTTTAATAATTATATTGTAATCCCGACTTTGTTGAAAACTACCCTATATGACAGCATACATGTTACATAGAACCATTTCTAATATACGGATGCGATTGCTAGACAATTAGTAAACAGGCGAAATAAATCCATATAAATCATGGAGTTGCGATTTTACAGAAGAAGTCTGAATTCATTGGACAGCCAAAATGAGCAATTTGGACATACTGAGTGAGGCTAAGTCGCGAAGAACAACTTATCATAAACACCAGAACGAGGCAGTCATCACTCTTTAGTCACATTATGAGAAGACAAAGACTGGAAAATGTTGTGATAACTGGAAAGATTTATGGAAAGAGAGATAGGGGAAGACAGTGAGAGAAAATCCTTGACAGTCTTGTGTCATGGCACGGATGGGAGTCAAAACATGAACTGATCCATGCCTTCGGTGATCACATTTTGTGTTGTTTTTTCTTTATCTATCTCATTGCGGGAAAATATCATTAACGGATTGTCGTCCTTGGCATGGGGAAGTAAATTACAAGTACCTCAGAAGTCGGAGTGGATTCGCCTTATATCGAGGGAAACTGGTAATAAGAAAAGGTAGAGGTCAATATGGCCGAATGAATAAAAGCGCTCGCAATTAAACTTCCGGTTTGCTGATGCCAAGTTAACGAGTTTCAACTCCTACACCGGAGAGTTGGACTAAAATTTCGATTTCTTGACCTTGAATTGGGGTGTAAATTGCAAGTACCTGAGAAGTCGGAGTGTGTCCGCCTGATGGCGAGGAACGCTGGAAATAGGGGGAAAGTCAATGTACACGAAAAATAAAAACAGTCCACTGCATTAGAAGTATTTGTAGGTGCATGGACTATGTTTGAGTTCAAAGCAAGCGAAAGAAAAAACAAACAACAACAATCAAACACAAAAAACACACACATGAAAAAATCAGTCCAGTCACTGAAGGCAGCTGCACATGTTTGGACTACGCTTGAGTTCAAATTTAACGAAAGCTGAAAAATACCCATTTGGAATCCAGTGGACATTGTTTCCAATCTCTGACTATTTCCGTGGCGGTCGCAGTGTCAATTTTCCTGATGGTGGTCATTCTTTAACCCCGGACATAGCCGTGTTCAACCCATGGAAAATAATGTTTTTCTCGTGATGCTCAAAGTGAGACACGCAATTACGCAATTGTAGCATGGGAGAAAGAATGAGAAAACAGGAAACCTGCACGCAATGTTTACATTTGCTTGTTAGGGCATGGGAAAAGTCCGTTTTCGTTGTAGCGGGGGAAAAAAGGAAGATATTTGGCTTGTCAAGTTTGTGATTACCCTGTCAAGATTCCTATTATCTGTTCCGTTTCGCCTTGCCAGTTTGGCTGTTTCTTCAATGTTATTTAGTTCATGATTTCTGTATGTTTATAAGTTCATTTTATTAACTCTTTGACTTTTGTTTATATTTTCACGATACTAGAAAGACGAACTTCTTCCAGTATGGCATTGATTTACAAAAATCCAAACAATGTGATAACAAAATAATTCACTTTCAGATTCTGAAAAGACCGGCAACCAAATACACAAAAAGTCGAATCAATCTCCGGTGTTGGTTTAACAGATCAAATTAACCCCGCTTAAAGAATGAATCAGATGCTGGCATTGAAATTCGCACATTTCGATCAAAAGAAGCGAAACAACACTTTCTAAACCAGGCAAAGTAAAATTTCAATTTTCGGATAAACATAGACAGATTAATGTTTTGAAAAGCCCTTGTACTTGGCTAAAGTCACGTTTGCATAAATCCCTTGCACGAATTAATCGCTAAATTGAGAAATATAATGAATACTAGAATGCTTAGTTTAGCACCGGCTTTCATACAATCTGCTTAATTGTGTGTTGTTGTTTCGTCATTTGTAGCAGTCAGAAATAGTCGGTGACTCAGTGTGGTTCAATTTATTAGAGTCCACAACGTTGTTTTGTCTTTAATTGTATTCTTTCAATTGAAAGGTCAATTTTGCAATTTCCCGCATCAGTTGCTATTTTTACACTGAAGGTCGTTTGGAGTGGATTACCATTGTCTTCCGCGTCGTGTAGTACGTTGTTCGTTCTGTTCTGTTTTTTTTATGTTGTTTTCCAGTTTTAAACATTGAGTTTAAATTACCGAAATATAATATATCACCAAATGCGACTTACCATTTGGACTGAAGGGCATTATATCGCCGTACTAGGGTCATCGTGATATTTGTTTCGTTTCGCGGTACTTTCGCAATTCCAATGCTCAGTGAACGAAAATTTACATTAAAATACGTATTTATTTGATTGGGCACCATGTTTGGTGCAAACCTACTTCTTTGTTTGGCACCAAATCAGTTGCTCCAGTGGGGTAGGTGTTGGACTAGGGGGCTGTTGCTTAAAACGTCGCCAATGGTAGGATAGCTTTAAGATATGGACGAACAGGAGTTGTAGTAGCGAGAGAATGTTGGAGATTCATTGCCAGCAACCATCATAGTGATGACGGCACGTGGTTTATTGAATGATGGGAGAAAACTGAATATTGAAATTAAGAATCGACATAAATGCATGCGGGACATTCCCACACAAGCTTCGATCACTTTTAGTAAATCCACTGAGTTCCCAACTGATATTCCAGTAGCAATTTGATTACAAGTCAATCTGAATTCACCTTTATGCTCTGGGTATCGTCCAGGCTCTCTACTCACTCCCTTGTGAGCCAGTCTTTCCAGATATGGATACTCCGTCTGCTAAGCTGCATCCTCCACCCGATTTCAGAATGCGTTCACCACATCATCTGTATTGTAAAGTATCTTTGCGCCCAGGTGTGAAGTCGCAGCAAATCCACCAGCCTGTTCATTATCCCGCACATTGTATGTCCCAACCATGACATCACCGATATGCTTGCTATCTCCGTCCTGTCAAACGATGCAAGCCACTCCACCTATAACATTATAGGTTTTACTTTCCGAAGCCCACTCTGTGAATCCGTTACAAACATCTCTGGGCTGTGCTGTTCTCCAACCATCGGGAGGCTGCCGTCACAGCCTCAGTTTACATCCTTTTTAAACAGTATTCTTTTATTTTAGCGATACAACATAACCTATTCCGTTTTACCACTTGCCAGGAAGGGGTACGAAGAAAGGAGGAAGAAGAAAGGAGATAGGACAAGGAGAAAGAAGGAGGACGAAGAAAGGAGGAAGGAGGAAGTAGAAAGGAGAAAAACAGAATGAAGAAGAAAGGAGGCAGAAAGGAGGAAGAGGAAAGGAGGCAGAGTAGAGGAGAACGAAGAAATAAAGGAGGGTGAAGAAAGGAGGATGAACAAACGAGGATCAAGAAAGGAGGGAGAAAGGAGGAAGAAGAAATGAGGATGAAAAATGGAAGAAGAAAGGAGGAAGTAGAAAGGAGAAAGAATGGAAGAAATGAGGATGAAGTAAGGAGGCTGAAAGAAGGAGGAACAAATTAAGAAGAACACAGGAAGAAAGGAAAGAGCAAGGAAAAAGAAAGGATGACAACAGGAAGGAGAAAAGAAGAAGAAAGGATTAAAAACGGAAGAAGAAAGGAATAAGAAGAAGGAAGGAAGAAGAGAGGAGAAAGAAGACGAAGGTGGAGGAGGAGAAAAGAAGGCAAAAGAGAGTGGGTGGATTAAATGTAGAAGAAGAAGAGAAAGAACAAGGAGGATGAAGCAGAGGAGGAGGAGGCGATTCGACGAACATCCTTTGACATTACTTAAGATGACCCATTTCTTTCATACCCTCATCTCAAAGCCAAACCACCCACATATTCTATAGTGTAATATCAAGATCTGGCGTGGAATGGTCGGCATTAACAACAACAGCCAAAGCTCTTATCAGACATCTCTGCTATGGTAAGAATGAAATAAATTCTCTCTTCTAGACATGCATGCACGGGTATTCTGACGTTGGTGCGTATTTACGAGAGTTCGTGTACGGGAGTACTACACGGCTTTTCACAGCCTGATTCTAAAGCATTGTCCGAGCCTCTGCCTTGATGAATAATTGACCCGCTGGTGTTAATAATGTATGGAGTCTGGCAACTGTTGCGCGCGGCGTTTGTAACTTGTGAGGAAGGGATGTTTTTAAGAGTTCGAGAAATGATGATGCCTGATAAATGAGTTGGTTGGTAGTTATGTAGACAGGCAGAGGTAGTTTAGTTAGTTAGTTAGTCGACATATCATCCTCATTGCAAATCGAAATATTCAGTCCATAAGTTCTCGGAACCCATCCTCAGTAAATCCAGCAGCGTGTAACGGCTAACGACATCAGTTCTGTGTTGGTTTATTATTATTCTTTGGCTTCTTGCATAGTGTTCTTGTTTGGCCACACCTCTTTTAATTTGCAGTTCTTGCATCCTAGTCATGGTTGTAGATTCACAGTCATTTCTTAGTTCTCGCAAACGACTTACTTCTCGTAGAGCAAACAGAATATCCTGCATTACACCACCTTTATTTACGCGCCCGAAAGGTTGACAATAAAGGTGGTGTAATGCAGGATATTTAGCATCCTAGCGGCACAGGACTTTTTCACAGCCACCTTAGGTTGAGTTATTGGAGTTCAGGGCAAAGAAACAATTAATTTGATTCCACACATGACTCAGCTTCCTGGAATCGAGCGTCGTCGGATTTGGCGTGGCTGAAGGGTTTAACTTAAGGAAAACCGGAAGTCGAGTAGGTCATCGTCTATACTAGGTCAAGTAGGGTATCGAACGACGTGGCCGGTCGAGACGAATAGCATGCGTGGGTCGTTAGAAATATCGGACGTCGTTCCAAGGTCGTGCATCGAGATGAAGGTCTTTCGCATGGTGGGGCGACCACTGGCTGTTCTTCTTGGCTTACCTCACATCTGTCTTTAATTAGTATGCCTTAACGGAATGCCAGCTTAATATATAGTGGATTCCGGAGAGGAAGACAAAGAGGGAGAGAATACCTAAGGGACAGGGCTGTTCAAGTAGAACAGTGACACCGTTCTGAATGCTCCTGCCCTTGACGAGGGAGGAGAGAACTGGGTGATGGATATCTGCTACATTGAGAGTGCGCCATGTATAGGATTAGGGATCAGGATATATGGTAACTGCGGAAGGGTACTAAATAAACTCTGGCGGGTAATAGGGGAGTTAGTAAGGAAGATTGACTAGAACCAGGAGAGGATTCGGATGAACAACCACCGGCCCTACTTCAGGGCCATTCTGCCAATATTACTAATGATTCATTAACCCTGTATGTCATTAAGAAGTCTTTGAGGGTAGGACGACACATCCTAGAAGAGGGACAGACTACCTTTGCCAAGATGTACTCCAGTCCTGGGGAGACGACGCTAATCGGAGAGTGGCCTGACAGGTCCTAGGCTCAGTTCATCCCAAACACACTGGAGCGGCATATGAAGGGGACTGGGCTCTTATGTGAAGAGTCCGTAATACTGTGGAGAGGTGATTCAAGTTAACTTGCTTATGGTAAGGTTTGTACATGATGCTTTCACCGAGTATTGTCCTCCACAGGGTCTGCCTTCTTGGAAGTGATGTTGAACATTTTGTGACGGGTCCAATGATTGGGAACCGAAGCAAGTGACGTGGTCAGCATTCCTGGGGACACCGCCAAAACGCTCAAAAGTGTACTTCTTCCAAAGAGTCCTCTACGTCGGGGCACGGTGCCTGATAAGACTTTGCCATTGTCAGTACTACTCGTTAGATCAACGTGGCCACTTACCTAGACACCCTTCGCCATAACTGAAGGCAAGTCTATATGTTTAATTCTTGTCAACCATCAGATGACACTGGACAGATCAACCGCCAGAGAGTGCAGGATACCATCAGCGACTTTGGCCAGGCCACTTCGGCACATGATTCTTCCGTAATGCAGAGACAGTAGAGACAGCTAGGGATTGTTCCAGCAGAGACTGAACTGGTGCTCTCATAGAGTAGGTTTTCCGGAATTAGTCCAGGTCGACCAACCATTATCCTTTCATCTGGGCGAAGACGAGAGCTGGATGGAAGACTATCCACATCTGGTGAGATCTAGTAACAGGATGACCTGTGGCGTCTACTCGAAGCCTTTCCAGGGATGACTGCTCAACCCTTAAGCTACTCCCAGGCTTTCTGTCTGGACTGTTCTATCGGTTAATAGGTCTATCTCATCATCATCATCCCCACCAACATCACCCGCAGTTGTACAATACACATTTTTGTTTCCATATAGATGCCAGAGTTGAGTGTTGAGTCATGCAGTCAGGACGATGTGTGGGTGGGGTAATATCCCTTGGTTAACTGAAGTGAGATAGGTATTCAGAGACCGGTGGGGTAACGTAGACTGAGGTTCCCTAGTCCCAGGCAGATCACTTCCCGTTAGTAAGGTGTGACACCAGTTTCCCCTCACCCCAAGGAATGGTGTGACATTAATTGGGGGCTCGTCCGGGATGTGTGATGATTCAGCTCTGACAATTACTAGATCATTGACATCTTATCTTGTTTTCTGTATAGCAAGTCTAGTATACATAGGTCTTAGGTCCTATTTCCACTCTTGACTTTGACATAGTGACTTGTGGTGTGCAGTGTTGTGGTCCATAGATTAGCGTTGTGTATTGAGATATATACATTGCCTTGTTGGTTATACCACTCACACTACTAACACACTCTCTTCAATCATGGCATCTACCAACTTAAATATGGCAGAGTTGCGAGCTACAGGCGTAGATATGGGCCTGGAAGGTGACGCACTCCAGAAGTACATACAGGAGGTGGAGAGAGACTTCCGTCAGGAAGAAAGAGAGAGAAGACACCGTGAAGCCGAACTAGAGAGTAGAAGGATAGCCTTAGAGGAACGCAAGATGACTCACGAGGATAAGAAGCTCGAGGCTGAAAGGGAGGTCAGGAAGCTTGAAGCTGACCAAGCTGCCAGGAAGCTTGAAGCGGAACAAGAGGCCCAGAGTAGAGAGCACGAATATAGGATGCGGGAGTTAGAACTCAAAGCCCAATATGAGGGAGTGGTAGATGGAAGCTGGTCTCCCTGGTTCACCTAAGGTAGATAGACATGGCTACCACGCCATGAAGTTCCCTCTTGCTCCTTTCGAAGAGGACAAAGAGAAAATAGATCAGTTTTTGCAAAAATTCGAGGCGATGGCTGTTGCCATGGGCCTTGACAAAGACAAATGGTCTCTGAAACTGTCCCAAGGTTTACGAGGTACCGCGTTCGAAGTATATACGAGGTTACCGGCGGGACAGGAGAATAATTACGATGCATTGAAGTTGGCGTTGTTGAAACGTTTTGAAATGACAGCTTACACGTACCGGAAGAAGTTTCGAACCGCGAAGCGAGAACCGGGCGAATTGTTTGCCGAGTTTAGTTTGCGACTGAAATCCTATTTTCTAAAATGGATGGAATTAGCTGGTTTTGCCCAAGACTACGAGAGTCTCGAGGAACTCTGTATAGTTGATCAGATGCGAAAACAGATGTCTAAGCCGCTTAAAATGTTCTTGGGAGAACAAGGGGCGGAACGGTTGGACGTAGTGACTAAGTTAGCCGAACGGTATGTATTAGTACATGGGGAAGCAGTGGAAGCCGGTCCCAATAGTGCTAAGGGTTCGGATAACTCTAATAAGAAGAAGAAGAAATTCACTCAGCAGAAGAAGGTAGATTCTCTCGGGAAAAGTCCAGAGAAAACGAATTCTGGGAGCAAGAGCCCACCTACATCTTCCCCTAAAAGGAGATGGCATGAGAAATGGTGCAAGAAGTGCAAGTCGCCCACTCACAATACGAGGGACTGCACTGAAAAGGTGAAGAGCTCTCACTTCGCGGCCTGCCTAGGTGAACCAAAGGGGGTTTCCACCGAAAAGGTCAAGGTCGCCGAAGAGACTCTGGAGACGGAAAGACCATCGGTGGTAGAGTTGATCGAAGTGAACGGTCAACAAGCTGAATGCTTATATGACACAGGACTGGATTGTGAGGCAGTCGTAGCTGCCTATCTAGTCAAGCCAGAACAACTCACCGGGGATAAAATCGAGATACAACCGGCGATGAAGAGTGCTGTGGCTATGACTTTGCCGATCGCCCAGGTGGTGATCAGGTCAAGGTACGTCACGGGCACGATTTAAGCGGCCGTGTTATCCGATCCCCTATTTCCCGTAATCCTGGGGTCCCGATATGTATTCCTAGGGAGGCCTAAGGAGCCCATCCGAATAGGCGACCTACAGACGCGGTCCCAACGGGAAAATGAAGAGGCGGATGCAGTAATCTCTAAACCCCGGCCGGGGGAATTGCACACTGCCCAGGGCGAGGACGCGACCTTATGACATTGCTATAAGAAGCTACCGAAAAGTGCTGACCCCCGAAACGGGGTCAGTACTATATGAAGAATTGGTTGCTCTACCAGAGAGCAGGAGGGGGAGAGAAACTGCACGGGCAGTTAGTGGTCCCGAAGGACTCCCGTCCCCAAATTCTTCATATGGGGCACACCATGTCCGAAAGGGGACATATGGGTGTCGGAGCGATGCTTCAACGGATATCCTGCCATTATTACTAGCCAGGAATGACCGGCGATGTACGCCGGTGGGTTAAGTCTTGCCCAGTGTGCCACAAGATAACACCCAAGAACTGGACTAAGAATAGATTATCTCTTCAGGTGGGAGAAGGAGTATTAGTGTGGGGTCCCACGGACACCAATATACTCGAGGTAGGATGGCAAGGACCTTTTCCCGTGGTAAGGGTAGTGTCTAAGACCAACTACGAGATCTGGATCCGTGGAAAAGGTAAAATTTTCCATGTGAATCTCCTCCAGGAATGGGAGAAGAGATCCGGTAAGGAGTCTCCGCATCTGATGGCGATGGCTGTAGCTGCTAAAACGGTTACGGGTCCAGACGGGGACCAAGAGAACCCAGTACTACATAGGGATGTCTATGAGGACGTACGGGGTAGGTCTGATTTTCCACCCGAGGATAGGGGGAAAACCACACGTCGTGGAGAGGCCCAGAGTGACAGAGTCACTGGTAACTTAGGTCGGAAGGGATGGGGAGCGTCGGGTAGGGCGCAAGAGACCCTGGACTCCGTCCGACGGCAGCTGACCAGCCTCGCTCTCGAAAGAGATGGCTGGGGAAGCCCCAGTCCGGAGGGTTTTGGACAAAGAGACAGTCTGTCGAGGACGAAACCGTTGATCCATGTGCGAATCGCGTATGGAGACCTAGCGGTAGGGACGACATGGATACAGGGGAAATAGGAAGGTCCGCCTGTATTGCGACCCGTCGCGTACGCGAGTCGGAGACCATTACCGACCGAACGTAACTACCCGATGGTCAAGTGTCTGTCGCTGTTCTAGGCTGTCCAAGAGTTCCAGCATTACTTGTATGGTGTACCATTCCCGGTACAGTCAGATCATCAACCGTTAATGTTCCTGGCAACCTCCCAAACGCTAAACGCCCGCTTGATGCGTTGGTCTGTGTTGCTTCAGCCCTACAACTTTACTGTTGAATACATTCCCGGAAAGGAGAATGTGGGGGATAACTTCCTGTCCAGACATCCAGTCCCGGAGGAAGAGGCTGAATTCACTCGGACCAAACCTCCGGCGGAAAAGAGTCGACCCGGTCAACTCTCTTAAGAGAGGGCCTATGTCACGAGATAGAAAACGTTAAAGTAATCCGACGTTTAGTCCTGCCGAGTTACAGCTACTCCAGTATGAAACTGTATTCAGCAATCTGAAGGTATGTGTACCCTTAATTTAATTAACTTTGGTACATAGATTATACTAAGGCATTTGATAAAGTAAAACATGATGAACTGATTAAAATGTTGGAAGATATCAACACTGATGGAAAAGATGTAAGAATAATAAAGAATATTTACTGGAACCAAGTAGCAGCAATTAAAATGGGAAATAAAGAGGGTAGTTACGAACAGATAAAGCTAGGAGTACGACAAGGGTGTGTCTTGTCACCAGATCTTTTCTCCCTGTATAGCAAAGTAATAATGAGAGAGATCAAAGAGATGCCAGGAATACTAGTTGGAGGTTATAATATAAATAATATACGCTATGCAGATGACACAGTATTGGTGGCGGATAATTCAACAGACCTACAACAATTATTAGACGTTGTAGTAACAGAGAGTGCAAGGAAAGGACTCAACTTGAATATCAAGAAAACAGTAACAATGGTAATATCAAAGAAAATGGTGACACCAAAATGTGACCTAGAAATAGAAGAGAAAATCCTTAACCAAGTTGATAATTTTAGATACCTAGGTGCATTTATAACATCAGATGGAAGATGTACAACAGAGATTAGGAGCAGAATAGGGCAGGCAAAAGCTGCATTTCAGAAAATGAAGAGTATCTTATGCAATAAGTCACTGTCACTGAATGTAAGAAAGAGAGTGCTGAAATGCTATGTAGAACCAGTTTTGCTGTATGGCAGTGAATCTTGGAATGTAAATGAACAAATTAGAAGCAACAGAGATGTGGTTCCTGAGACGAATGTTACGAATTCCTTGGACTGCCAGAGTAACTAACGACGACTGCCTGAAACAGGCTAAGGACACTAGAACATTATATACAACAATAAGACAGAGACAAACAGCTTTCCTCGGTCATGTGATGAGAAGAGAGGCATTGGAGAACATCGTAACAACTGGAAAGATCGAGGGGAAGAGAGGCAGAGGTAGACCAAGAGAAGTGATGCTGGATGGATTGAGACGGTTGCATGGAGGAATATCAGCAGCAGAGTTGATCCAGAAAACCAAAGACCGAGATCTATGGAGAGCCATGAACGCTTACGCCAGCCGGCACGGCACTTGATGATGATGATGATGAATGTAATAAATAGTATGTGGTAGTTATACAAACAATTAGAGAATCTTGCTGCATTTGACGTCTAGGGGGAGGGGGCGTGCTTGTTGTATTTTGTAAATGTAAAATTAAACATGCAAAGCACCTAGTAATAACACAATTTTGTGCGAAATACAACCGCATTAAAACGAAAAGAATGATCACATCAGTTAGAAAGCTACCAAAACCTGCTCATGACGACTACCACGTTATGGACAGAC
Organism: Cepaea nemoralis; assembly: GCA_014155875.1. Taxonomy (NCBI): domain Eukaryota; kingdom Metazoa; phylum Mollusca; class Gastropoda; order Stylommatophora; family Helicidae; genus Cepaea; species Cepaea nemoralis. The sequence goes on along the minus strand of JACEFZ010000075.1, from coordinate 1,085 downwards.
CAGAACAAGTCATTATTCTGCGCCTCAGAATAGGACACAATAGATTACGCAACCACATGTATACAAAATTCAAGAATGGTGAATTAGTCATGTGCACACGTGGTATGGCGTCGCAGACAGCAAAGCACATACTCCAAGAATGCCCAAAATACACCATATCTAGGCAAACCTTCCGGCCAAGAGAGACAACAGCGGAAGATACAATCAATGGACCTTTGAGTGAACTAAAAGTTGAGTTGAGTGAAGAACCGACATCACTGCACTCAGGACATTCCTATACGTGCTCCGCCCCCTCTTTCAACAGCCAGTGAAGAGTCACATTACTAATCGTTCCAACAGATATCTGATTAAAAGTTCTCCTGGTCTTCCCTCTCAGTTTTGAGATTGTTCCAGAACCCATGTGACATGAGCGAAATAGGCATTAGGATGGCATACACGAACTGTAGTGCCATAGAGCGAAATGGGTCACAAATGAGGCGGCAATAAGTTATTGCTGGATGGATTACGACTTGCGATTCTACTGCCACTGAGCTATTCTGTGTTGCCGATGGATGAGATTATGTCACTCAGTTGCTAACGCATTAGGGCACCTTTAACTGTTGACATAAGTCACTTTACTGTCTCCAGGTAGATAGAGTATATGTATGTACTCGGCTCGCGATGATGGTGGAATTCTGCAAGAGGGCGTCTGATTGGTCTGGAACTCTGGGAGTCAGAACGACCCCAGTACAAAAAGCCGCTGCACAGGTAGAAGTGGCCTTTTCCGTAGTCCACCGCACTGAGTGACGAGGCGCCAATCCCTATTGCAAATGTGTGTTTAGTAGTTAGACCCTGAAGTTTTGCAGTGGAAAAGCCAGAATTCTAGTTTTAGATTTTAGATTTTCCTGGGTTTTTAGTGGACTAGAAGTTTTTGGTAAATTAGTTCTAGTGGATTAGTTGTTGGTGGATTAGTTTTTGATGGATTAGTGTTTGGTGGATTAGTGTTTGGTAGATTTTGAGTTTTTACTGGATTAGAAGTTTTTGCTACACTTAGGAATTTTGTTTGTTAGATTAGTGTCTTTGCTGTTTGATTTTTGCTGTATCCT
>JACEFZ010000074.1:0-17390 GCA_014155875.1 Cepaea nemoralis | reverse complement strand
TTTTTCATTCATTGCTTTTTAAGTTTTACTGCAGTTCCCCTCATTGTCTACTACTACTACTACTACTACTACTACTACTACTACTACTACTGCTGCTGCTGCTGCTGCTGCTGCTGCTACTACTACTACTACTACTTCTACTACTACTACTGCTGCTGCTGATGCTACTACTACTACTACTACAACAAGCACTACTACTACTACTACTACTACTACTACTACTACAACCACTACTACTACTACTACTACTACTACTACTACTACTACTACAACTCCACTACTGCTGCTAATATCAATATTACCTCCACTACTCTCACATACGCGTACACACACACACACACACACACACAAACACACAAACACACACACACACACACACACCACACACACACACACAGACACACACATCGGTTCATCCCTGTCACCAGTTGTGTATTCATTATCAGGCCTTTCCTGTAATCAGTTTCTCAGTGCAGTTTATACGTTTATCTCCAGGTGTCGCTAGTGGCTTTGAACGCTTCAAACATCGGTAATTTCTGATAGAGACGGTGGCACCTATAATTTATTACTTACAACAACATGCGACGGTCAACATCTGAAGGTGTGTTTATCTAAGGAAGTTGACATTGCTACAATTGATAACTGGCGCTGGGAACTTTGAAGACAGCTGAAGACTGCAGCATTGTCGACAGCTGCTTCTGAACGTGTGCTTATTTAAGGAGTTTGACATTACTATAGCTGATTACTGACGCTGGGAAAGCTGAGGACAAGTGAAAACTGCAACATTGTCCTCCGTTACATCTGAACGTGTGTTTATCTAGGGCGGTTGACTTTACTACAGTTGATTACTGGTGCTGGAAACATTGAAGACAAGTGAAGACTGCAACATTCCTGCATTGTCTACAGAAGCTCGGAACGCCATGGCTGCAGACTATCAACGAGTTGTGGCTTTAGCGGCTGACCTTAGCGAGCATTCAGAGAAGGCATTTAATTGTGAGTACCCAGTCTTTGTGTCTTTCATTGTTTCTTTGTTGGTTGGTTTGTTAGTGGCTGGTTGGTTGGTTACTTGGTTGCTTGGTTGGCTGGTTGGTTGGTAACTCCTCCTGGAAAACCAGTTCTTAAAGAGAGGCCTTGGGGACAGTCACAGGCCAGAGAAATCAAACCCGAGTCAAATTATTGGTATAGTTGGATGTTGAAGAAACAGTGCAACGCAATTCACTTTGTGATTTCACAACTCCAAAGAATTGACGTGTTAATCTGCTGGACTTATTCTAATTTTCTTTGTCTTTCGCTATTGAATGTTAACACAGCTGTTGTGACCTCCTGTCGAGTGGAACTATCTTCTTCTTCTTCTTCTTCTTCTTCTTCTTCTTCTTCTTCTTCTTCTTCTTCTTCTTCTTTCATCCTTCTTCTCCCCTCCCCCTCCCCCTCACCTCCTCCTCCTCCTCCTTCTTCGTCTTCTTTTTCTTGCTCTTCTCCTCCTCCTCTCCTCCTCCTCCTCCTCCTCCTCCTCCTTCTTCTTCTTCTTCTTCTTCTTCTTCTTCTTCGTTCCTTAATAGTTCGTGTTTTAGTGCATGCCTCTTCTTATTTTTACTCACCCAGTTTATCCATCTCCATCCTCGTCATCCTAATTCATCTTGCTGCGCCTCCTTTTCCCATCCCCCATCCCCCATCTCCTCCCTGACCCGACAGCCGCACCACATCCTCTTTATACTTGATTCCCCTCTGCTAGATTTCCGTATTATCAGATAATCAGTACAGTTGGCTTTTATGTCAGTGCCATCAGCGAAATCAACAACAGGTGGTGTTTGTGTAATTTCAATTTATAACCGTTGGCTGTGTCTATCTGCACCTTTCTGTGGTTTTGTTGTTCGTGTAACTGCTGGTTCATCAGATCTGGAGCAGTCTGTAGGCGAATCAATCTCATCACAAACACTGCGATAGAGTTCTAACTTGTTGTTGTTCTTGTTGCTGGTAGTGTTGTTGTTCTTGGTATTCTTGTCATTGGTGTTGTTGATCTTGGTGTTATTAGTCTTGTTATTCTTGGTGTTTTTGTTCCTGGTGTTATTGTTCCTGATGTTTTTGTTCCTGGTGATTTTGATGCTGGTGTTTCTGTTCCTGGTGTTTTGTTCTTGGTGGTTTTGTTCCTGATGTTTTTGTTCCCGGTGTTGTTGTTCTTGGTTTTATTGATCTTGGTGCTATTGGTCTTATTATTCTTGGTGCTTTATTGTTAGTGCTTTTGTTCCTGGTGTTTTTGTTCTTGGTGTTTTTGTTCTTGGTTTTATTGATCTTGGTGCTATTGGTCTTATTATTCTTGGTGCTTTATTGTTAGTGCTTTTGTTCCTGATGTTTTTGTTCCCGGTGTTGTTGTTCTTGGTTTTATTGATCTTGGTGCTATTGGTCTTATTATTCTTGGTGCTTTATTGTTAGTGCTTTTGTTCCTGGTGTTTTTGTTCTTGGTGTTTTTGTTCTTGGTTTTATTGATCCTGGTGTTTTTGTTCTTGGTGTTTTTATTCTTGGTATTTTTGTTCTTGGTGTTTTTGTTCCTGGTTTTATTGGTCCTGGTGTTATTGGTCCTAGTGTTATTGGTCCTGGTGTTATTGGTCCTAGTGTTATTGGTCCTGGTGTTTTTGTTCTTGGTGTTGTTGTTCTTTGTGCATTTGTTTTTGTGTTTTTGTTCTTAGTGTTTTTGTTCTTGTTCTTGTATTTCTTTGTGCATTTGTTCTTGCGTTTTTGTTACTGGTGTTTTTGTTCCTGTTGTTTTTTTTCTTAATGCTATTGTTCTAGGTGTTGATGTTCTTTGTGCATTTGTTCTTGGTGTTTTTCTTCTTTATATTGTTGTTCTACGTGTTATTATAAAAAGACAGAAACTTTCAAACAACAACAAGACAAGTGTTGAAACGGCAACAATAAGAAGGCAGAAACTTTAAATCAACAACAAATAGACTGAAGCATTCATACACCAACAACAAAAGGCGATCAGTCTCATCTGTAAATCTCTGTAGGAAATGCTGATTACTGACAGTGTTTGTAGCTGACGAATGTATCTAATGATGTATGCTGGTCTAGGTTGCATAACCACATAAATTTTAATCACACATAGTCTCACCACACATAGTCTCATCACAATCTCATTACACATAGTCTCATCAAACATATTCTCATCACACATAGTCGGTGGCGCGACCCGATCCAGGGCACCGCGGAGATGGATGATTGGTGTAATCGAACCCCAGTCATATTGATATCGAATCCTTTCGATGAGGAGATCAAACTCCAATATGTCAGAAAAATGATTTATTCCATCTCTCCAGTTACCCCGAGTAGGTCAAGTAATGACCGCATGAATAAACTTTTGCACAGCTCAGTATGCTAGTTAATTCGGCAGAAGTCCCGACCATGTATCAACATTAAGCGCTTGGTGAAAATCTGGTTTAAAAATATACTAGCTAGGCAAAGATTATTATTAAAAATTAACCCTAAAACATAATTAAACGCCAACATTTTTTGTATGTATAGTTTTGAATAGTAATGGCAATATAAAACTACTAGTGTCATTTAATTTAAGCCATAACTTAAAAAGATAATCATAAAAATATGTAATATTATTAAACCCCACAGTTATACCCCCTTAATTATAAAAAGTAACCAGGGGAGAGTAGTCATGGCTCTTGACTCAAACAGAAGTAATAAGCTCCCCTGACCGCTAGATTTTACCTGCGCACACAGGTAAAAGGTCACGTGCTGACCCCACCACCGGCCAGCTCTGATCATTACCGGAGATAAACACGCACACTAAAGCGGGCTGAAACAGCGCTGGCCAGCTCGAGTTGTTCTTACCTGAGATAAACACACCCACTGAGGCGTTCTGGTTGACCGTTAACATTATTAGCACACAGTGGCACAGCCGGGACTGTGAAGGGAATATTTAGGTAGAAAAAATAAGCTATGCTCAAATATATCTATACGAAGGCGATACACAAATGTTATGAAATATTAAATTTAGATAGATATGTATGTATTTATATATTTATTTATTTATATATGTATGTAATTCTATAGCTAAATGTAGGTTGTTCCAGTGGGTAACGTACTTGCGTTGATGACTTGGTCACCCGGGATATGTGTGCATGTGTGTATGTACATGAGTGTGTGTGTGTGCTATCTATTATAGGACGTCGCAGTCAACCCCAACATTGTTTAGTAGCGCGTGTGCCATCATGACATCCGTGTGTGTATGTGTGCGCGCATGTAGGCGTGTGTGTGTGCGGATGTGTACTGCCGAGTGTGTGTCTGTGTGTGTGTTATCAATTACAGGACAGTGCAGTCAACCTCATCATTCTATGGAGTTTCATGTGTGCTGAGCAAATTTACAATTGTCATTTTGAATGAACACCAGTCGGGTCATCTGCGTGTGAAGAAGGTGTATCAAAAACTAGTTGTCTATCTATTACAGGACATCGCAGTCAGCCCCAACCTTGTTTATGCAATGCATTTAAAGGACGTTGCAGACAGCCCCAACATTGATTGGTTGCACGTGTACCATCCATGACATCCGTGTGTGTGTATGTGTACGCGCATGTAGGCGTGTGTACGTGCGTGGGTGTACTAGCCGAGTGTATGCGTATGCGTGCGCGCGCGTGTGCGCTATCTATTACAGCACGTTGCAGTCACCCCTACCATTCCGTGGAGTGTCGTGTTTACTGGGTAAGATTGCTGTTGTCTTTTTGAACTGGCTGAATTTCTTTTACAGATGACAGTCAAGCTTTAATGCATTGCCTTTACAGGACATCACAGTCAACCCCAACATTCATGCTTCCTGGGCAAGGTTGTCGTTGTCTTTCTGAACGGCTGAATTTCTTTTACATATTGCAGTCAAGCTAGCGACTACATGCTAACTAGCTAAAACCGGTAAAAATGACGTCACAGCCGGGTATAGCTGTAATGTTACAGCTAGAACACGTTGATAAGAAGGATACTACACTATGTCGTGGTGATAGACCACGCCCTTAGCATGTGAATACATCAAGGTCAGACATGTCCAGACAATATTCAACTCAGTCAGGAGTCTTCACCAGCAGATATCGTGTATATAACACCCACCATTCGCCGTCTAGATGTCCCGGTCTCAGTGAACACCGTTCAGGTCACAATGTGCCAAGTCTCTAATGGTAAGATGGCTTTTTTGATAAATCTTTCACATTTTCGTTGTGGTTCTCCAAGTAGGCATACAGTTAACCTAACAATACTAGTATAATAAAGAGATATATGGTGCTAATCACATATAACTGGAGTATGTGCTCTGCTGGCTGCGACACCAATCAACACGTGCACATGGCTGATCCATCAAGCCTGCATACAGAAAGTAGTGTCCTTAGTACCGGCAATGTCCCACAAGGAGCGCCTCGAGCACTGATTTTTGCATTTGCCAATAGCAACTAATGATACAACCGAGACACGAGTGTAATGACCCAGTAGGTCAAAAACAGTGGTAATGGAAGAAACCAACGTGGAAACTAACCCACAAAATACCCCAGAGGGGGAAAGAAATTCGTTCTGGTGCATGTGTGGGCGGCGAGTGCCGCGACTAGAGATTGTCTTCTTCTGTCAACTGGTCGTTATATACACAGTCATTGGCGTATCACTATTTAATCTGTCTCGAGCCAGCGTCGACGCGGTCGAGGGCAAGTTGTGGATCGCTCTTCTAAGCAGCTGTCTGGGTTACATGCTACCAAACCCTAAAATATGAGCTTCTACCTGACATTACCGAGTAATGCTTCGCCGAACATATTTCCCAAGAACTCACCAGGTCACTATTTCGTCAAGTTACCGCAGACTATAGAGGTGAGTCAATATTTTGAAGTGGGTCTGGCCGAAATTCAATTCCCCAACTACTACTGCAATGTGCTAGAGAATGAAGTATGGCTAAGATACATCCCACCCAATGGTAGAGTGATAAGAAAGGTGTGTCCCTCAGGCCTGTACAGTTCACCAGACGCGTTTATAGCTGCACTGAATCGCCTAATGAAAGATCGGAAGGTGGACGATCAACTCTGTGTTCTATTCCATTTCGACAATGCATCAAAGAAAGTCATCGTGAAAATACTCGAACCCGGGGCCACTATTACATTTAGTGAGAAGTTACAAGAGATACTAGATACAATTGAAGGTGAAGGGGCGATAGACCTGAATAACGACCTGCAAAATGTCTACGTATACTGCGATCTCATTGCGGCAAGACCAGTTGGAGACGTCATGGTCCCACTACTAAGGACGGTTCCTATCATGAATCAGCGATCGACCTCAGTGTTTCGCGCCTACGACAAACCTCACTACATACCGCTGAATCGTTACTCCTTCGACACGGTGGAAATACTTCTAACCACTGATACGGGCACAAAGGTTCGCATTCACTACCGGGACTTCAGTGCTGACGTTACATTTTCGAGTTCGGAAGAGATCAGACCTAGAATAATGGTGAAATACGGGGCGGTACATCGAAACCCCAGACTGTCCGAAGACATGATGTGCCCGACACTCAGATGATTGATGCCTCGGGTATCTACAAGACTCAGATATCAGCCCGCCAAGCATGAGACCAGTTTTATGATTACATGCTAAGTGACATGTACATACCAGGCTACTAACCGAAAAAAACCAACCTACTCAGACAATGGCGTGTAGAAGTCCAGAAACAACATACAATGTGTATAGCTTTGTATGTGAAAATAAAATGTTGTGATGATACTATGTATACCACCTCATATCACATCATCCATTTCGTATAATAACATTATGCATTTTTATTCTTGAAAAATGTACCGAAATACTGTAAAATGTACTTGAAATACTGTAAAATAAACAGGCATATATTATAATTACGTCTTGGTTGTTGAATTTTTGTTAGTGTTTACGGTGTATATAGTTGTCATGTGATGAGAGAATGATACATATAGGTGACAAATTCAAGAAATATTTCAACAAAACTAAGGAAACCGGTTAACCAAAGTAGAAAAAAATGTCGACCATAGTCTGAAACCAAAAATTATTTTTGGTGCTTTATTGTTAGTGCTTTTGTTCCTGATGTTTTTGTTCCCGGTGTTGTTGTTCTTGGTTTTATTGATCTTGGTGCTATTGGTCTTATTATTCTTGGTGCTTTATTGTTAGTGCTTTTGTTCCTGGTGTTTTTGTTCTTGGTGTTTTTGTTCTTGGTTTTATTGATCCTGGTGTTTTTGTTCTTGGTGTTTTTATTCTTGGTATTTTTGTTCTTGGTGTTTTTGTTCCTGGTTTTATTGGTCCTGGTGTTATTGGTCCTAGTGTTATTGGTCCTGGTGTTATTGGTCCTAGTGTTATTGGTCCTGGTGTTTTTGTTCTTGGTGTTGTTGTTCTTTGTGCATTTGTTTTTGTGTTTTGTTCTTAGTGTTTTTGTTCTTGTTCTTGTATTTCTTTGTGCATTTGTTCTTGCGTTTTTGTTACTGGTGTTTTTGTTCCTGTTGTTTTTTTTTCTTAATGCTATTGTTCTAGGTGTTGATGTTCTTTGTGCATTTGTTCTTGGTGTTTTTCTTCTTTATATTGTTGTTCTACGTGTTATTATAAAAAGACAGAAACTTTCAAACAACAACAAGACAAGTGTTGAAACGGCAACAATAAGAAGGCAGAAACTTTAAATCAACAACAAATAGACTGAAGCATTCATACACCAACAACAAAAGGCGATCAGTCTCATCTGTAAATCTCTGTAGGAAATGCTGATTACTGACAGTGTTTGTAGCTGACGAATGTATCTAATGATGTATGCTGGTCTAGGTTGCATAACCACATAAATTTTAATCACACATAGTCTCACCACACATAGTCTCATCACAATCTCATTACACATAGTCTCATCAAACATATTCTCATCACACATAGTCGGTGGCGCGACCCGATCCAGGGCACCGCGGAGATGGATGATTGGTGTAATCGAACCCCAGTCATATTGATATCGAATCCTTTCGATGAGGAGATCAAACTCCAATATGTCAGAAAAATGATTTATTCCATCTCTCCAGTTACCCCGAGTAGGTCAAGTAATGACCGCATGAATAAACTTTTGCACAGCTCAGTATGCTAGTTAATTCGGCAGAAGTCCCGACCATGTATCAACATTAAGCGCTTGGTGAAAATCTGGTTTAAAAATATACTAGCTAGGCAAAGATTATTATTAAAAATTAACCCTAAAATCATAAACACCTTGGGTGACATTTGGCCAAACTTTTCACGTTTGGTTAACAAATTTTCCTACTTTTCATATGTTTGACTGAGATTTTTATAAGTTTGGTTTGAAATTCGGCTAACCTTTTCACATTTGGTTAAAAAATTTTCTTACTTGACCAAGATTTTTGCCATTTGGTTAACAAGTTTTCCTACTTTTCATAAATTTGATTGAAATGTGGCCAAATATTTTTCCCTTTTGGGTAACAGATTTTCTTACGTTTTGCAAAGTTTCGTACTTTTCATAATTTTTGGTTTCAGACTATGGTCGACATTTTTTTCCTACTTTGGTTAACCGGTTTCCTTAGTTTTGTTGAAATATTTCTTGAATTTGTCACCAATATGTATCATTCTCTCATCACATGACAACTATATACACCGTAAACACTAACAAAAATTCAACAACCAAGACGTAATTATAATATATGCCTGTTTATTTTACAGTATTTCAAGTACATTTTACAGTATTTCAGTACATTTTTCAAGAATAAAAATGCATAATGTCATTATACGAAATGGATGATGTGATATGAGGTGGTATACATAGTATCATCACAACATTTTATTTTCACATACAAAGCTATACACATTGTATGTTGTTTCTGGATTTCTACACGCCATTGTCTGAGTAGGTTGGTTTTTTTCGGTTGGTAGCCTGGTATGTACATGTCACTTAGCATGTAATCATAAAACTGGTCTCCTGCTTGGTGGGCTGATATCTGAGTCTTGTAGATACCCGAGGCATCAATCATCTGAGTGTCGGGCACATCATGTCTTCGGACAGTCTGGGGTTTCGATGTACCGCCCCGTATTTCACCATTATTCTAGGTCTGATCTCTTCCGAACTCGAAAATGTAACGTCAGCACTGAAGTCCCGGTAGTGAATGCGACCTTTGTGCCCGTATCAGTGGTTAGAAGTATTTCCACCGTGTCGAAGGAGTAACGATTCAGCGGTATGTAGTGAGGTTTGTCGTAGGCGCGAAACACTGAGGTCGATCGCTGATTCATGATAGGAACCGTCCTTAGTAGTGGGACCATGACGTCTCCAACTGGTCTTGCCGCAATGAGATCGCAGTATACGTAGACATTTTGCAGGTCGTTATTCAGGTCTATCGCCCCTTCACCTTCAATTGTATCTAGTATCTCTTGTAACTTCTCACTAAATGTAATAGTGGCCCCGGGTTCGAGTATTTTCACGATGACTTTCTTTGATGCATTGTCGAAATGGAATAGAACACAGAGTTGATCGTCCACCTTCCGATCTTTCATTAGGCGATTCAGTGCAGCTATAAACGCGTCTGGTGAACTGTAAGGCATGAGGGACACGCCTTTCTTATCACTCTACCATTGGGTGGTATGTATCTTAGCCATACTTCATTCTCTAGCACATTGCAGTAGTAGTTGGGGAATTGAATTTCGGCCAGACCCACTTCAAAATGTTGACTCACCTCAATAGTCTGCTGTAACTTGACGAAATAGTGACCTGGTGAGTTCTTGGGAAATATGTTCGGGGAGAAGCATTACTCGGTAATGTCAGGTAGAAGCTCATATTTTAGGGTTTGGTAGCATGTAACCCAGACAGCTGCTTAGAAGAGCGATCCACAACTTGCCCTCGACTGCGTCGACGCTGGTTCGAGACAGATTGAATAGTGATACGCCAATGACTGTGTATATAACGACCTAGTTGACAGAAGAAGACAATCTCTAGTCGCGGCACTCGCCGACCACACATGCACCAGAACGAATTTCTTTCCCCCTGTGGGTATTTTGTGGGTTAGTTTCCACGTTGGTTTCTTCCATTACCTACTGTTTTTGACCTACTGGATCATTACACTCGTGTCTCGGTTGTATCATTAGTTGTTATTGGTAAATGCAAACATCAGTGCTCGAGGCGATCCTTGTAGGACATTGCCGGTACTAAGGACACTACTTTCTGTATGCAGGCTTGATGAATCAGCCATGTGCACGTGTTGATTGGTGTCGCAGCCAGCAGAGCACATACTCCAGTTATATGTGATTAGCACCATATATCTCTTTATTATACTAGTATTGTTAGGTTAACTTGTATGCCTACTTGGAGAACCACAACGAAAATGTGAAAGATTTATAATTAAAAAAACCCATCTTACCATTAGAGACTTGGCACATTGTGACTTGATCGGTGTTCACTGAGCCCGGGACTTCTAGACGGCGAATGGTGGGTGTTATATACACGATATCTGCTGGTGAAGACTCATGACTGAGTTGAATATTGTCTGGACATGTCTGACCTTGATGTGTTCACATGCTAAGGGTGTGGTCTATCACCACGCCATAGTGTAGTATTCTTCTTATCCACGTGTTCTAGCTGTAACATTACAGCAATACCCGACTGTGACGTCATTTTTACCGGTGTTAGCTAGTTAGCCTGTAGTCGCTAGCTTCACTGCAATATGTAAAAGAAATTCAGCCGTTCAGAAAGACAACGACAACCTTGCCCAGGAAGCATGCATGTTGGGGCTGACTGTGATGTCCTGTAAAGGCAATGCATTAAAGCTTGACTGTCATCTGTAAAAGAAATTCAGCCGTTCAAAAAAGACAACAGCAATCTTACCCAGTAAACACGACACTCCATGGAATGGTGGGGGTGACTGCAATGTCCTGTAATTGATAGCACACACACGCGCACGCATGCCTACACATACACACGAATGTCATGATGGCACACGCGCAACCAATCAATGTTGGGGCTGTCTGCAACGTCCTGTAAATGCATTGCATAAACAAGGTTGGGGCTGACTGCGACGTCCTGTAATAGATAGACAACTAGCTGTTGATACACCCTCTTCACACGCACATGACATGGTTGTCGTTCATTCAAAATGAGAATCGCAAACTTGCCCCAGGATGGCTGACAATCCATAGAATGTTGAGGTTGACTGCGATGTCCTGTAATTGATAGCACACCCACGCACGCACACACGCCTACATGCGCGCACACATACACACACGGATGTCATGGTGGTACACGCGCAACCAATCAATATTGGGGCTGTCTGCAACGTCCTGTAAATGCATTGCATAAACAAGGTTGGGGCTGACTGCGACGTCCTGTAATAGATAGACAACTAGCTGTTGATACACCCTCTTCACACGCACATGACATGGTTGTCGTTCATTCAAAATGAGAATCGCAAACTTGCCCCAGGACGGCTGACAATCCATAGAATGTTGCGGTTGACTGCAATGTCCTGTAATTGATAGCACACCCACGCACGCACACACATACACACATACACGTATGTCATGGTGATACACGCGCAACCAATCAATATTGGGGCTGTCTGCAACGGCCTGTAAATGCGTTGCATAAACAAGGTTGGGGCTGACTGTGACATCCTGTAATAGATAGACAACTAGCTGTTGATACACCTTCTTCACACGCACATGACATGGTTGTCGTTCATTCAAAATGAGAATCGCAAACTTGCCCCAGGCCGATTGACAATCCATAGAATGTTGAGGTTGACTGCGATGTCCTGTAATTGATAGCACACCCACGCACGCACACACGCCTACATGCGCGTACACATACACACACGGATGTCATGGTGGTACACGCGCAACCAATCAATGTTGGGGCTGTATGCAACGTCCTGTAAATGCATTGCATAAACAATGTTGGGGCTGACTGCGATGTCCTGTAATAGATAAACAACTAGTTTTTGATACACCCTCTTCACACGTATATGACCTGACTGGCGTTCATTCAAAATGACAATTGCAAACTTGCCCCAGGTCGGCTGACAATCCCTAGAATTTTGAGGTTGACTGCGACGTCCTGTAATTGATAGCACACACGCGTGCGGGCACGCACATACATACACACACACGGATGTCATGATGGCACACGTGCACCAATCAATATTGGGGCTGTCTGCAACGTCCTGTAAATGCATTGCATAAACAATGTTGGGGCTGACTGTGATGTCATGTAATAGATAGACAACTAGTTTTTGATACACCCTCTTCACACGCATATGACCTGACTGGCGTTCATTCAAAATGACAATTGCAAACTTGCCCCAGGACGGCCGACAATCATAGAATGTTGAGGTTGACTGCGACGTCCTGTAATTGATAGCACACACGCACGCGCGCACGCACACATATACACACACACGGATGTCATGATGGCACACGAGCACCAATCAATGTTGGTGCTGTCTGCAACGTCCTGTAAATGCATTGCCTAAACAATGTTGGGGCTGACTGTGATGTCCTGTAATAGATAGACAACTACTTTTTGATACAACCTCTTCACGCGCACATGACCTGACTGGCGTTCATTCAAAATGACAATTGCAAACTTGTCTTAGGATGGCTGACAATCCATAGAATGTTGAGGTTGACTGCAACATCCTGTAATTGATAGCACATATGCGCGTGCACGCACACACATACACAGACACGGATGTCATGATGACAAACGGGCAACCAATCAATGTTGGGGCTGTCTGCAACGTCCTGTAAATGCATTGCATAAACAATGTTGGGGCAGACTGCGACGTCCTGTAATAGATAGACAACTAGTTGTTGATACACCCTCTTCACACGCACATGACCTGGCTGGTGTTCATTCAAAATGACAATTGCAAACTTGCCCAGCACACATGAAACTCCATAGAATGTTGAGGTTGACTGCGCTGTCCTGTAATTGATAGCACACACACACACACACTCGGCAGTACACCCCCGCACGCACACACGCCTACATGCGCGCACACATACACACACAACGGCTGTCATGATGGCACATGGGCAACCAAACAATGTTGGGGTTGACTGCGACGTCCTGTAATAGATAGCACACACACACACTCATGTACATACACACACGCACACATATCCCGCGTGACCAAGTCATCAAGGCAAGTACGTTACCCACTGGGACAACCTACATGCAGCTATAGAACTACATACATATATAAATAAATAAATACATAAATACATACATATCTATTTAAATTTAATATTTCATACCATTTGTGTATCGCCTTCGTATAGCTATATTTGAGCATAGCTTATTTTCCTACCCAAATATTCCCTTCACAGCCCCGGCTGTGCCACTGTGTGCTAATTATGTTAACGGTCAACCAGAACGCCTCAGTGGGTGTGTTTATCTCAGGTAAGATCAACTCGAGCTGGCCAGCGCTGTTGTCAGCCCGCTTTAGTGTGCGTGTTTATCTCCGGTAATGATCAGAGCTGGCCGGTGGTGGGGTCAGCACGTGACCATTTACCTGTGTGCGCATGTAAAATCTAGCGGTCAGGGGAGCTTATTACTTCTGTTTGAGTCAAGAGCCATGACTACTCTCCCCCTGGTTACTTTTTTATAATTAAGGGGGTATAACTGTGGGGTTTAATAATATTACATATTGTTATGATTATCTTGGTAAGTTATGACTTAAATTAAAGGAAACTAGTAGTTTTATATTGCCATTACTATTCTACACTATACATACAAGAAATTTTGGAGTTTAATTATGTTTTAGGGTTAATTTTTAATAATAATCTTTGTCTGGCTAATATATTTTTAAACCAGATTTTCACCAAGCACTTAATGTTGATACATGGTCGGGATTTCTGCCGAATTTACTAGCATACTGAGCCGTGCAAAAGTTTATTCATGCGGTCATTACTTGACCTACTCGGGGTAACTCGAGAGATGGAATAAATATAAATCATTTTTCTGTCATATTGGATTTCGATCTCCTCATCGAAAGGATTCGATATCAATATGACTGGGGTTCGATTACACCAATCATCCTTCTCCGCGGTGCCCTGGGTCGGGTCGCGCCGCCGCCGCCACCACCGCCACCACACCGCCGCCGTCGCCCCCTGGATGTGACAACAGGAAGTAGTCAACAGGTAGTAGTCATCACGACAATCAGACCCAAGAAATCACCCGCCAAAATTTGAAAAAAGGAGGGCCGAAATGAAGCTATACCCTGCGTATAGTAAAAAAAAACTACGTCATTGATGACGTATTGCTCCATAAATTCTAAGTAGTTTGCACATTATATACTACTATAGTAAAAAAAAACTACGTCATTGATGACGTATTGCTCCATAAATACTAACTAGTTTGCACATTATATACTACTCATAGTCTCATCACACATAGTCTCAACACGCATAGTCTCATCACACATAGTCTCAACACGCATAGTCTCATCACACATATTCTAAACACACATAGTCTCATCACACATAGTCTCATCTCACATAGTCTCATCACACATAGTCTCATCACACATATTCTAAACACAGATAGTCTCATCACACATAGTCTCATCACACATAGTATCATAACAAATAGTCTGATCACACATATTCTCATCACACATAATCTCACCACACATATTCTTATCACACATAGTCTCATCACACGTAGTCTCATCACACATAGTCTGATCTCACATATTCTTATTACACCTTCCGGTTTTCATACAGTAGAGGAAGAGGCGTTTAGAATACTGTATTGCACGTGCAAAACAACGATTACTCAAATACATCGAGGCCATACTAGTTAGGTATCTAAGACCACGGGTGTGGAGACAGAAAGACACTTATAGTGTGTGTGTGTTTTTTTTTTTTTTTTTTGCCTCAATATAAAATTCAATATCTCAGTAACCAACTGAGGGAAAATGATGAGATTTAGTATATAACCTTATCATTATGTCCACCCAATTCAGTCTCTCGGTAGAGATTTGTTCGCAGCAGACGAGCATAATCTCCGGCGGGCCTATTCTCGCGGGTCGCGAGATCCGTTCAATGGAAGGATGGGGGATTTGCTTGCAATAGGCAGACAATATCTCCTGCGGCAGCTCTGGCGGGCCTATTCCCGCTGGTCGCGGGGTCCGCTTAAAGTCAGGTGGAGAGTCTGACGATAGTGCACGCTTTACACAGGTCCGGACACTTGTGATCGACAGATGTGCGCGCCCTTATGGTCCGGGCTCGTACGAGGCCCTCACCTGTGGGACTTGGCTGAACGTCTCTAAGCCGGGTCCCTTGGGTATCAGGGTCTGGCCATAACTCGCCACCTGCTCGTGGTGGCGAGGTCGCGGTGGTTTTGACGCTGCGCCGCCAGCGTCTGCAGCCTACCTTGTGCCAGACGTATTGGTTACCCATTCCTCTGGACAACACAAGGTTAGGCCGAGAGAGAGGTCATGTCGTTTGGGCGCCACATGTTTCTCTGAAGCTCTGCCAAGACATTGTGATGGAATATTGGCCACATTCCAACTCACATACTTTGGTCTGTCAAGACTGTAAGGTGTCAACGACTTTGTCAACGATGTCCACCCAAGAACAAAAATTTTGTTCTGGAGATTTTACAGCAGATTTCAAAGTTTGATTTTATGGGGTATATAAATTACGAATTAGAGATTACGTCCATCATTTTAACAGTATTACAGCTTCACTGTCTCTACTAATATTACACATTGCACCCCTCTCGGGATTCTCCGTGGTGAAGTGGTCAAGCTGTCTGACTCGGGCTCCGAAGGTTGTATGTTCGATTCCGGGCCGCGTCCTTCATTTCACGAGTGCATTTTTTCGGAGACTCCCCAGGGTCGTCGCTGGAGCTACGGAGTTCGTGCTTTGTGCGACGCTTTCCGCGCTGCGGAAAGAAACTGAGCCATATGGGATAAAAACCCGGTGCAATGCAGCCGACCCTGTCGATTTTAAGCTAGTTCTTTCATTGCACCAACTCCCATATGAATCCGGATACGCCTTTGTGTGTCATCAGAATTTGCAGGTCTCCCATTACCGTAAAAATAACTTTGTTAGCAAGAAATCACTATTTGTTCAGCAAAACATCAAAGGAATGTTGCCGCTTTCAATGATTTTAAATTGTTTTTTGGACCTATCAAAGACATATTCCTTGGGTGGGGGTAAATATAAGACGGCTGGAAAAATTTCATAACGATGCAACAGACAGTTTTCAAAATAATTGATCGTGAATGAAGGCAAACAAATGTGGACATACTATAATAACTTCCCCGCAGTCCCCTTTAAGTAAATTACCATTACCATCTATCTATCTGTCTGTCCGTCCGTCTGCCCATCTATCTATCTATCTATCTATCTATCTATCTATCTATCTATCTATCTATCTATCTACCTATCTATCTATCTTGTTGTCTGTCTCTCCGTCCGTCCGTCCGTCTGTCTGCCTGTCTGTCTGTCTGTCTGTCTGTTCCCCCTACCTTTCACTGCCTGCCAGCTTATCTGACTTTCTGTCTGACTACATGTACAACCATATGCCTCTCTCTCTCCCCCATCCTTTTCACTAACCGTTGTGCCCTACAATTTAAGGCCAACCCTAAGTACCACCATTGTAGACCAGTTATGCTGCAATGCGTGCAGATCTCTGGGAAATGTTTCGACCCTGTAAATGGCCCTAACATTTCTTTTTTCTCCTTCGGCCCTGACATTTGCCACGCAATAATCCTATTATAGGCGGGAGATCGTATTGGACTTCCGCCGCCTCTTCCCTACTTTGGATTTGATCAGAGGAGATAATCAATAAGAAACAAAAACCTGAATATCCCAAATGAACTCAAGAAGGCTAATAGTGTGGGAACTGCCCTGAGCAAGGACGAGCGAACAATGACACGGAAGAGAGGCTGAGTTTAAGTGGGTGCCCATCGTGAGCATAAAAAGACAATGAGTAATGAGGAATGCTGGAAAATGAGTCATGACGGTGTATATAGAGGAAGGCGTTCACAAACACAACATACAGTCAAGGAGAACTCCTGTGACTACATTAGAAGGTGATGACAGGACGAGAGGAACAAATGCATGGAAAAATGGAAGCAATGAAGAGGAAATGAGAATTGACAAAATGTTAATTGAAAAGAATGTTAGTCGAAGAAAATGTTTAATAGAAAAACTGTTTATAGAGAAAAAAAAAAACTGTATACTCACCTCACGTACGGACCTGTGAATGTTTACGGAAATCTCAGGTGTATTTTTATAACGGTGCTGGATGTTACGGTACAGTGAACACATAGAAAGAAGGGGACGGGGTAGGAGGCGTGTAAGATTGACCACGCTTCTAATGTAGTCACAGGAGTTCTCCTTTACTGTATTTTTGT
>JACEFZ010000073.1:0-17423 GCA_014155875.1 Cepaea nemoralis | reverse complement strand
CCTACCAATATAACAACTAAACTAAAACTAACTAAAAACTAACTAACTAACTAACTACTAACCAACCAACCAACTAACCAACAAACCTACCTAACTACCTACCTACCTACCTACCTACCAACATACCTAACTAACTAGCTAACTAACTAACTAACTAACTAACTAATTACTAACCAACCTACCTACCTATTACCACCTACCTACCTACCTCCCTACAACATACCTAAATAACTAATTAATAACTAACTAACAAAAACTAACTAAATAAATAACTGACTAAGTGACAAAATAAATGACTAACTGACTGATTGACTAACGACTGACAAAATAACTAACAAACTAACTAACAAAACTAAAACCAAGCACCTACCTCCCTACCTACCTAACTAAATAACTAACTAACAACTAACTAAAAACTAACAAACCCAACTAACAAAATAAAAATAACTAATAAATAACGAATAACTGACTAACTGACTAAATGATGACTAACCGATGACTGACTGGCTAACTAAATAACTAACTAACTAACTAACTAACTAACTAACTAACTAACTGACTGACTGACTGACTAGCTGACTAACTGACTGACTGACTAACTAACTAAACTCTTTCGTCGAGCGTCCAAGTCATATTTTGTGTTTGTTGTCTTGTTGGCGTACGTTTAATTGTCTGCTTCCTTTGATCTCTAATAGCTTCGAATGTATTTAACAAATTAAGGATCAAGTTACCACCATCTGTCGCAGCCAACTTGTGTGAAAAAAATAACGTAACATTTGTAATAGTCTTTCCTTGTTATCTGTTGTAACATAAACAGTATGCCTACTGTGTCTCTTTCCCTTGAAGAAACAGAAACACTTATGGCCCGGAGTAATATTTCCACGCATGCCAGATGTTTACATGGCTGTACGGCTCCTGGAACGCTCTAGTATCACAAATTGTAAAGGTAAATTACCTCTTTACACGCCTTGGGGCGTATTTGGTATATGGTTCTTGCTCCATATTTGTCATTGACGAATTAGCACTCGATGATTGATGTAGTCAGTATCACTCCGGAGGCTTTTACTTTCCAGTAGGTTTCCTGGTACCCAGCGGAGGTTTATAAAATCTTTCCCCGTGGAATTCGAACACATAGCTAGACAGGAGGGCTAGCTACTGCGCTATAATAGCTCCCAATTAAAAAAATAAAAATTTAATGTTTAAATATGATAGAAGAAATGTGGCGGGCATGCTACTGACCACATCAGACAGTAAGAGCTGTTTCTAGAAGCACACATGGGTCAAACTTCCGACATAAGCCTGGGTCATTGACATTGAGTTGAGGACCCGGGGATGAGGAAGAATGGAGATGAGAGTGGGAGACAGTAAAGTGGGCTGACCGGCTCGAGGAAAACAAACAACCCTCAGAATAATGGGCGGATATGAGTGGAAATCCCCAGGGGGGGGGGATGGGTCGAAAGAGAGTTTTGTGTTGTGTGAAGGGGAGATGAAAAAATCAGTGAGAGAAGAGACCGATGCGGGTCAGGTCGTTTAAAGAGAGTCCGTGTTGTGTTGTTCTTCTAGTTTTGAAGACAGGCCTAAACCCCGAGTGGGTTCTATAGTTAGCAGTGGCTCCAAACCAATGTGTTTGGGGTTTATTGTGGGAGATCCAGCCGTGGAAGTAGTGGATTACATGTCTTGTGGATTGATTTGAAGCCCGCCGTGAGAAGGCATTGATGTGTGGGTTTAAAATTTTGAGGAGGATATTTTTATTCTATGGATTACATTTGTTTCTGGATGTATAAACATTTTCCGTTTGTCCGTCTTATTTCTGTAAAAAGGATTATGTGCGCCAACGGAATTTTGTTTAATCCCTGGTGAATATGCACTGGGGGGGTTTGAGTTACTTTGCAAGACAGATATCTCCATTGACACACCATGAGTATCGTTACCTAGCCCAACGACCATCACAAAAAATAATATCATGAGCATATATCGTAAGAATTCGTGATAATATCATCAAGAAAACGTGGGACATCTGGGAGCTCATCACTTATGAAAGGAGTATCTGAGGGCTACGTCCGATTAAGAACATTATAGACAGTGTTGTCATTCTGAGATTTTTGTGGGCTCTTCGCGGAGAGGGGGTGGACAGCGGATTGTGTCCACCGTAAAACACTGAGATTGTCTCCGTGCGGGAACTGGCTACAGCAGTTCACGTCAAGCCCACTACAGGTGAATTGGAACCAACCTATCGCAAAAAAGCGGTGGGGGTGTCAAAAAAACAGCGGCAGCAAAAAAAGTGGGGTTAAAGACACGCCTTTACAGACAAACCCGGGGAGTCCATTACGGTGACAGGAAAATTTTGATACCAGGCAGAAAGTGGCTGATACTAGCAGAACGGGCGATGAAAGCCCCTTTGTGAATCCAGAGTGGCGAGGGCAGCTTTGTGTGTGTGTAGAACATCCGTGTCGGTGATAAGGACAGGATTGGGAACCAAAGAAAATTTGACAGGTGTGTGTGTGTGGAGGCAAGCGCACTGTGTTGTTGCAATTTGACTGGTAAAGATTTTTCGACGCAGTAAATAGGACGGGGGGTACACCGGGTCCAGGTACTGGGGGGAAGTTAGTTAGTTAGTCTTTCCTTTTGAGCCAAGGCGGCGCATAGGGCAAAAGGCCCTGTCTCTCCATGCCTGGGGGTTTCGCTGCTAATCTGTTGTAGATCTTGGTATTTATTTTGGCCATTGAATGAGCCTTCTCTAATGATGGTTCTACGCGGGGTTTCTCTCTTGGTTTTCCCCCGTTTTCTTTCCCTACCGGTGCCCAATATGAGGGTGATGGGGGAAAGTTGGGACTTGTCCATTCTGAGTACATGGCCGATGTAGTTCCAACGGCGTCTTCTTATGAAATTGGATACTGTATCTTGCTTAGTAAGGGGAAGTACATGTTTGGAAAACAGAGAAAAATTGGCAGTCGCTGATTTTGACGGACAGTTGACTGAAGGGGATAGTAACGTTACCCCTACCGCAGCCGGGTGGGGCTGTCAAGTTTTGTGTGAAAACTGTTTTACGGAGGAATTTTTCACTGAGAGTGATTAAAGAGAAATTAGGTTGACCTTGGAGGCAAGGCTTGTTTAACAGTAAGCAGTTACTGAGGTACTGACTGGAGGTGTCCGGCAAGGTCAAGGCCGTGGACAGTGGAAAGTTACTGAGATGTTCCATAGTGGAACTGGATTAAACAAGCTGTTTTTGTAGTTGAAACAAGACTTTATGTTCGGCTTTGTTAAAAGCCCTTTGTGTTCATTACCTTATAATCAGCAAACATTTTGTCAACGATTGATGGACGTGGCATCTCCGCGAACATAGTTGCATACAGTTGCCAAAAAGAACTGACTGTACAGAGTGAAAGCGTTGAACATTTCTTGCCATTATTTTGGTCTTTTCTTTTGGTGAATCTATAACATATATGATACAGCAAAGCGCCATTCTCCGCAAACGAGAGTAACAACATATCGAAAGAACACTTTGGATAATTATTATTACCGTCAACGTTTCCGACAGTTGGAACCTTTTGATCACCACGTGAATTCAGGAACCACTCAACAAAACAACAAGTCGCTCTTTGAAATCTAGCGTCGTAATTCATTTCGGAGAATGTAACACAGACATTTCCAGCATATTGTGAAAAAACTATTAACAGCAAAATAAGAACTTTTGGCGACGGATTTATGGCACATGTTTGTCGGCCAACGAGTTGGACCATTCTGTTTGCTGCTCATTGTCTTATAAATATTGTTTTCGGTTGTTAAGCTGTTACTTGTATGTGGTCCAGTGTTTGTCAAGAGTAGGAGATTTTTGGGGTGTTCTCGAGAGTCGGGATACAGCACACAAATATATATCTTTCTGGTGCTTACGATATTTTTGTAAGAAAAACGTAATGAGTTGACGTATCGTTGCAGGGGCATTGAACATAGTCTTAACCAATATCTAGAGCGAGTTGTCTGACGTCAGATTTGTGTATATGTTGATGCTATAAATTGTTTTTGTTTCTCTTCTTTTCGTTATATTTACATATAATATTTGTTTGTGTTCGGATATATGTTTTTTATTGTGATCTTTCGTCATTTCTGCTGTCTAGTGGTCTTGGTCAATTATATATTTATATTTTACGCGCACTGTGGGTGTCACTACACAAGCTTGTGGTTGTTACTGTGGTTTATTTTCTGTGTGATCATCGTCTCCGTGTACTCAGCTTGTGAAGTCTAGCGTTGGATAGTCATCACTTAGTGTTATCATCCATTTGTTTGTATATGTATTTATATGTATGTTTAACAATATTTCCAGGGACTTTATGAACTTTTGGTCATAGATATATAGATATAAGGGAGTATAGGTGATACTTCCCCCCTCACTACCTAGTGCTTTATAGAGTGACTGGGTGAGTACAGAGTGATATTTTTAGCACTACGAATTTACGTACACAAGGATTAGTGGTGTACTTAGGGAGGCACACAAAGTCTAGTAGCAGAGTCTTTACATTTATAGTTGGCTGACAGACAGCAACGTGTCCACAAGTACAAGATGCCTACTTTAATGGACTATATTGAAGCAGGTGAACGAATAGGCCTGAAAGGTAAAGAGTTACAGGAGTATGCTGAAGCAAAAGAACAAAAGCAGACGGAAAGAGAGGAGAGGCAGAATGAACGCGAGGCAAAGCGTCTACAGGAAGAGAAAGAGACACAAGTAAAACTAGCTGAAATGGAAAACAAGCGTCTACAGGAAGAGAAAGAGACACAAGTAAAGTTAGCTGAAATAGAAAACAAGCGTCTACAGGAAGAGACACAAAATGAAAATGGAAATTGAGAAAGAGAAGATTAAGATGGAAGCTGAAATTGCTCTCAGAAATTAGAAATATCATCAAAAGGTCAAAGTGAGGAAAGCAGAAGACTGTCGCAGTCGTCACAGAGATTAAAACTGCCATATTTTACGGACCGGGATTGCCTTGAATCCTATCTTGGGAGATTCAAATCGTCTGTAAAAACATTAGGCATTCCAGCGGCAGAGTATGCGATGCGACTTGGCGAATTTCTTACGGGCAAGGCACTAGACACCATGTTCAATTTACCTGTAGAAGAAAGGAACAATTACACTATCTTACGTCAACGTTTGCTGACAAAGTTCCAACTCACTGAGCATGGATATAGGACAAAGTTTAGACAGTTAGTGCCAGAGACAAATCAAGATTTCACAGACTTTGTTAACACTGTAAAGAATGCATTTAACAAATGGATGGAGCTTGCAGAAGTAGGGAAAGATTTTAATAAATTAGTAGATCTAATGTTAAGAGACAAGGTAGTATCTGCATGCAATTCTAATTTAGTGGCATTCTTTGAGGAACGGAAGCCAAAGGACATAGACACAATGTCTCAGTTAGGGCAAAACTACATGACTGCACATCCTAACGTATCTATTGGGAAACTAATGAGTGAGGAAATAGTCTGTGCAGCGTACACTAAACAGGACCAGAATCCAGTCATCAGACCAAGGGCGAAAAGTGTGGATTCAGCACAGAAAGGTGAGCAACAAGAACTTCAAGATAATGGTTTCCGAGGAAACAATGTTGGTAGAGTAGGACGGTACCCATATAGAAGAGGGAACTTCCAGAGACGTCCAAATTATGCCGGATGTTGGAATTGTGGGAGCTGGAGACACAAGGCAGCAGAGTGTGATGCACAACCATCAGATGGACCAACGAACAACACTAAAAGGGAGATGACTTGTTTCAAATGTAGAAAGAAGGGGCATATCAGCCATCAATGTAGGATGAGAGAAACAGAGCACTCAAATGCAGCGCAAGTAATTGAGACGCTGAACAATGAAGATTGTAGTGGGTGCAAACCTCTTTTGAAAAAGACAGTCAGCCAGTCCTAATATGTGGTCATACAGTAAAAGCAGGATCAGCAGTGCATGAAGGAGGAAGTCTGAAGCTGCATCAGGGATTTGTCAATGATAGTCCAGCGTTAACAATTAGGGATTCCGGATGTACGTCTATCGGAAGTGAGGAGAAGTTTAATAGATCCCTCGGATTATACAGGGAAAAATATTAGATGCATAACATTCAACGGCACAGTGGAGTTCTACCCATTAGCCATAATAACAGTAAAAACACCATATATCACTGGAAGAGTGACAGCGTGTGTTTTGGACTCACCAGTGGCTGATTTGATCATAGGAAATGTTATAGGAGTTAAAGATTGTACAGAAGAGGAAGTAGTTTATTGGGACCGAAAATATAGTGTAAGCAGTAACGAGGTAGTTACCACAAGAGAACCTAAATTAGAGAGTATAGCTGAGGTAGAAGAGGCACTTGAAGTAGACACAGGAACTCAGGACAAGGATAGTACAGCGGAGCAGATGAGAGTGGATCCCATATATAGTGCTAGTGAATCCCAGAGACAAGATACTACTCTGAACAAATGTTCCCAAGGGTGTAGGAGAGTAGAACATAGGCAGTCAAAGAAACGTAGATGGTGCTTCGAGAGGAAGAACAATGTTCTCACTCGCAGGTTTTCAGAGAGCAGAACTGCACGTGGGCAAGGAGCAGTACCTTTAGCACATAGAGACCGATATACTAGAACAGCTCAGGATAGTGCATGTGCAGGGCACATAGGCAAAAGGCGTATGCAGCAGAAAGCAAGGTGCCAGGTATATGGGCAAGATTGAATAAAGAGCTCAGACTAAACAGAGACTCAAGTGTAACGGTGCAATATGCAGATGGGAAAGTTGAGTCAGGTCAAAGGAGTTTTCGCGACATTACTGACCCAGGGCTAGGGATAGCAAACAGATGTTGTAATTGTAGAGGTACCATGAGTCATGGGTACATGAAAGGTAGACACAGCATCGACAGGAATCAGAGGTGGGTTAATGCAAGAACAGAGCCACCTGATATAGGGTCGGTACACAAATAGTATTGTCGGGTCGTGAAGTAGTAAGAGACCTGTGGGTACATAAGTATAATGCTTTTCTATGATGTATTATTATTATTATGTGATGTATTAGTTCATGCATTGATACACAAGATAGATGGTTGTATTTATGTGTGATGAATATAGATGAGCATTTGATGTATTATGTAGTGTGGTAGCTAGAGTAAGGTGCAGCCATACTTAGGGCTACCCAGGCTATATGTCTGGGTCACATGTTTAGTAAGTTTTAGTCTCCCAATATTTGAAAACGAAGTTTTCTTTTAAGAGGGGGGTGATGACATAAGCCTGGGTCATTGACATTGAGTTGAGTGACCGGGCATGAGGAAGAATGGAGATGAGAGTGGGAGACAGTAAAGTGACTGACCTGGCTACGAGGAAAACAATCAACCCTCAGAAATAATGGGGCGGATATGAGTGGAAATCCCCAGGGGGGGGGGGGGGGGGATGGGTCGAAAGAGAGTTGTGTGTTGTGTGAAGTGAGGAGACTGAAAAGTCAGTGAGAGAAGAGACCGACTGCGGGTCAGGTCGTTTAAGAGAGAGCTCCGTGTTGTGTTGTTCTTCTAGTTGTGAAGACAGGCCTAAACCCAGAGTGGGTTCTATAATTGAGCAGTGGCTCCAACCCAATGTGTGGGTTGTATTGTGGGAGATCCAGCCGTGGATAGTAGCTGGATTACATGTCTTGTGGATTGAGATTAGAAGCCAGCCGTGAGAAGGCATTGATGTGTGCTGGTTAAATTGTGAGGAGGATATTTATATTCTATGGATTACATTATGTTTCTGGATGTATAAACATGTTCCGTTTGTCCGTCTTATTTCTGTAATAAAGGATTATGTGCGCCAACGGAATCTTGTTTAATGCCTGGTGAATATGCACTGCGGGGGTGAGTTACATTGCAAGACAGATATCTCCATTGACACACCATGAGTATCGTTACCTAGACAACGACCATCACACAATAATATCATGAACATATCATCGTAAGAACTTCGTGATAATATCATCAAGAAAACGTGTGACACTTCCATATCTATACATATCACGATTCTCTGTGGGCATTGTTGGGCATCCTTCGACCATGAGATACCTCAACCTGGGCCTAATCTCAGCCAGTCCGCATGTGCTGTGCCTAATCTCATACAGTCCGCATGTGCTGTGCCTAATCTCAGCCAGTCCGCTTGTGCTGCGCCTAATCATGGCCAGGTTATATCCTACTACGCTTCACCGAAGATGTGATGGATGTTTTTACACACCCCGATATTTTCTGTGCTTGGAGAGATGAGGGAGAACTCTTCAACATAGTCCCCGGTGAGGTGTTATTTTGAGACCAGGTCGGGAGATAAGCCGTTACACTAAACTCTCTTCAACAGAGGCAGACCGTTTTCAGTACTCGGACGACCTAACCACTATTGCATTGGAATTAATAAACTCAGTCTATCAGTGAGCTCAAATGAATCAACCAGGACGCCACTGTGACATGCCTGCATGGTCAAGGAAATATATTGTTAAAACAATAATTGAGAAGACTGGATTTGCTAAGCCTTATAGGAAGAAATACACAATCAAATATATAAATAATACAAAAATAAAAACGGAATCTCCGCATTTACCAAGTGGATAGTTTTAAATATCTAGGGACATTTATAATATCAGATGGAAGATGCAAAACAGAGATCAAGAGCAGAATAGGGCAAGCAAAGGCTGCATTTCAGAAAATGAAGAATATCTTATGCAATAAGTCACTATCGTTGAATGTAAGAAAGAGAGTGTTGGAGAGCTATATAGAACCTGTTTTGCTGTATGGCTGTGAATCTTGAAATATAAATGAACAAATTAGGAAGAGATTGGAAGCAACAGAGATGTGGTTCCTTAGACAAATGTTGCGAATTCCTTGCACTGCTAATGTAACTAACAACGAATGCCTTAAAGAGGCTAACGAAACTAGAACATTATATACAACAATAAGAAAGAGACAAACAGCTTTCTTTGGTCATGTGATGAGAAGAGAGGCGATGGAGAACATCGTGACAACTGGAAAGATCGAGGGGAAGAGAGGCAGAGGCAGATCACGAGAAATGATGCTGGACGGATTGTGACGGTGGCATGGCGGAATATCAACGGTAGAATTGATCCAGAAAACCATAAACCGAGATCTGTGGAGAGTCGTGAACGTCTAAGCCGTCGGCACGGAACTTGATGATGATGAACATTCCTCATCAACAAATCCGGACAGATTATTATACAGTGAATACACTTGGTGATTTTCAATTTCCAGTATTCCTATAAATAACTTTCTTACTTTTGCCTCTAGTTGCAATTCTATCAGTGCCCCCTACTATCAGTTGATCCACAATATGCACCTGGTACCTGTAACCTTAGATCCCTTGTGTATTTCTTGCCATTCTGTATCCTATATATTGTGCTGCTGTGGTCTTCATGCACCGTGTTCTAATACACCTGCAGACTGGGTCATCCGACTCCACCCAGCATTTAATAGGCTCTATTTACCCACAGCCGGCTTCCTGGCCTAGAGGTTAGCGACTTTCCTCCGTAATCTCGTAAACTCTCGTAAGTAACGTAACAACGGTGAGAATCAGCAGTGGTTCGAATCGCGTCGGTAACTTATGGGGTATGTGAGCCTGCCGCTCAGAAAGCAATGGCAAACTACTGAGCGTAATCTTGCCAAGAAATCAACAATCAGCTGAAAGATGCTGATGTTGACAGCAATGTCCTGTAAAGGATATGCAAAAAATGTTTTTAAAAATTTACTCACAGCCTTCCCGTAGAACAGGTTTGTCGGGTTTTTGTGTGTATGGACATAGACTTATGAAAGTCAGCCATTTACATTATACAGTCCTGCCCGAATTACAACAATGAACATAACCACATATAGAACCAACCAGCTTTATTACAGTCCTGCCCGAATTACAACAATGAACATAACCACATATAGAACCAACCAGCTTTATTACAGTCCTGCCCGAATTACAACAATGAACATAACCACATATAGAACCAACCAGCTTTATTACAGTCCTGCCCGAATTACAACAATGAACATAACCACATATAGAACCAACCAGCTTTATTACAGTCCTGCCGAATTACAACAAAGAACATAACCACATATAGAACCAACCAGCTTTATTACAGTCCTGCCCGAATTACAACAATGAACATAACCACATATAGAACCAACCAGCTTTATTACAGTCCTGCCCGAAGTAAAACAATGAACATAACCACATATAGAACCAACCAGCTTTATTACAGTCCTGCCCGAAGTAAAACAATGAACATAAACAAATATAGCAATATAGCAACAACCAACTTTATCCCGGTATTCTCAATAGCATAGTAGCTACGCGAACGCCTACCGGCTTGTTGGCCATGGGTTTGAATCAGCATTCAGACATATTTGTAAAATGTACCTGGTCCACCCAACCTTAAACGGATACCACAAATGTTCTCGGAAGTAAAGGAGGTCATATATGACCAACCAGGCCAGTCACAGACTGCCGATTGGTCCATAAAAGGTTTTGTCTTTTTTCGCATTTCGCATGTCCTTTACAGGACATTGCAGTCAACACCAGCATGTTTCAGCTGCTGTTGAGTCTTGGCAAGTTTTACGTTTAGTAGTTTGCCAATGCTTTATGAACGACCGGTTCACATACCCCCGTAAATAACCAACGTGACGCGATCGGCTGCAGAATCTCGCGCAGTTATGTTTCGTACGAGAGTATATGGGATTACGAACAACGTCCTTAATCCCTACGCCAGAGAGACTAGCCCATAAAAATATACTAAGACATTATACCCAATGTCTCTTAAGGCTTTTAAAAGGATCCTCCACTGTTTTGAATCTTCATTATACACAAAACTGCACGGGAGTGTCACGAATGTGAAACTAACAAGCTTGTATCAGAGAGGTAT
This sequence comes from Cepaea nemoralis, assembly GCA_014155875.1. Lineage (NCBI taxonomy): Eukaryota > Metazoa > Mollusca > Gastropoda > Stylommatophora > Helicidae > Cepaea > Cepaea nemoralis. Next base: position 6,529 of record JACEFZ010000073.1, on the reverse strand, counting down.
GTTGTTATTGCGCTCTCTGGGTTCTAACTCAAGCGTAGTCCATACACGTGGTACTATTTCTTGTGTGCTGGATTGGTTTTATTTTTACGTGTGGATTAGCTTTCCCTATTATCAGTGCCCCTCGCCATCAGGTGAACCCACTCCGGATTTACGTCCCCTAGACAAGGGAGAGAAGTCAATATTTTTGTCCAACTGACAAGGTTTAACCCGCTACCACAGGCATCAGCACACCGGATGTTTAAGAACGAGAGTTCTTATCCATTAGGCCGCGCTGTGACCTCCGTATCTAAAAGGATGAACTTGAAGGTATGAGTGACTTCGAGAAAGAAGAAGTACCTCATATACACATACCTACCCTGTACAAACAGTGGCATCAGAACTAATTACCTTGCCCGTTTTCAATTAAGGGAACCTATTACCCCGCCATACTTGATTATATAGAGTAACAGTCATGGAAAACAGACAGGGCGCAACCGCTCGTGACAACAAGGAACAGCTATAATTAGTTACCCCGGTTGTAATCTTCTCGTTCACAGATTATAGCCCCTGGCTGCTAAGTCTATTGGCAGACCAAGCTGTGTTTCAAGCAGCCACGAGAATTACTGGGCAAAATCTTCCACATGGGAATGCCGTGTAAACATTGCGAGCATGCGTATATCTGAGCGCGTGTGTATGTATGCATGTCTGCCTGTTTGTATGTACGTAAGTATGTATGCGTGTATTCTTGTAATTCTTTCTTATACTATTGTTACTACAGTGTTCAAAGTTAGTTCCATAACCTTTATAGGACATCTCAGTCAACCCCAGCCCTTTATGGCTTTTTGTGATCTCTTGGCAAGTTTACATTCAATAATTTGCTATTGCTTTCTGAACGATCAGCACCCATACACTTATATAAAAAACGCAATGCAAGGCGGTCTGCTGCCAAAATGCCCGCAGCTGTGTTTCGAACGCGGTTTGCGGGATTACGAATCTGCGTCCGTAAATCGTGCGTCACGGATCCGGTTAGGCTTGATCACATCTCCATAAAATGTGTTCTCAACTGGAACAGGTGTAGGCTACTAGTTCTGATCTGTTTCTACTCTTAAGTTATTAGACAACTAACTTTCCATCTGTAAAGTGAGCTATTTGTTTCTCTTTATTTTTCTCTGTCAACAACGCCTCTGCTGCCGTTTTCAAAGTCTCTGTCTCTGCTCTGAAGTTACTTGATAAATTTGTGGTTGCTAATGACTGAGACTTCTTTGCTCCATTTTAAAATTCATTACACCAAAATATGTACGGAAATGTCTGGAAGCTGAAACTAACCACTGCTTTGATTGCAGTTCATAAATAAACACACATGTATTGTTTGACATTCATTGCAGTAGAAGAACGAAGTAGAGACTAGAGGACGCACTAGACAACATAAAAATTGAAATCTTTAGTTACTGACCGGGATTCGAACCAGTCACCTCCAAATGACGACAGCGTCTCGCTGCAGGAACAAGTGTACTTCTACGCATGACCAACTAGACACCCCAGATACATGTTAGGCCGGTTCCAATGTTGTATACGTATTACATAGAAATCTTTCTGTGCCGACCTATCATTTATGTGACTGTCTTATAGGTTCCCCAATTGATATTACTGCTTTTATTAGAGACACTAAAGTGGAGGTCCGTGTGCTAACAAAAACGAAGCATGTATATCTGTTGGGGTATCATCCTTGCACTCCGGACACGTCCATATATGCTCAGATCCCCTCTCCTTCAAACATGCGCATCAGTATCCAGTGGCTAATAGTGACAATTCCATGTTGGTTGACGAGGCCCCTCGTTCTTCCGTTGCGCCTCGCCTATCTGGCTGTGCTAATTATTTCTCCCGAGTTACTAAGAATATATATATATATTGACATAAGCCTGGGTCATTGACATTGAGGTGAGTGACCGGGCATGAGGAAGAATGGAGGTGAGAGTGGGAGACAGTAAAGTGACTGACCTGGCTATGAGAAAACAGCCAGTCCTGAGAAATAAAATAGTGAGGGTAGAGGAAAAGACCCCTAGTAGGGATGGGGGGAGAGATACTGTAGTTTTGTGTGAAGTCAAGGGACTTCAGGACAGTTGATGTGGAGATGCCGAACTGATCGGTAGTCTAAGGAGAAGCGGAGTTAGAGATCTCCGTGTTGTGTTGTTCTCCTAGTGGTGAAGACAGGCCTGAACCAGAGTGGGTTCTATAGGGAGTGAGGCCAAAAACCCAGAGTGGGTTGCATAGTGGAGCAGTGGCTCCGACCCAATGTGTGGGTTGTATCGTAGAAGATCCAGCCGTGGATAGTAGCTGGATTACCTGTCTTGTGGTTTTTTGATATGAAGGCAGGCTTGAGAAAGCATTGATGTGTGCTGGTTAAATTGTGAGGAGGATATTTATAGTCTATGGATTGACATTGTTTTCTGGATATATACATATGTTCCGTGAGTCTGTGTTATTTCCGTAATAAAGGATTATGTGCGCCAACTGAATCTTGTTTCATGACTGGTGAAGGTGCACGTCTGGGGTGAGTGGATTAAGAGACTGTCAGATATCTCCAGTGACACACCATGAGTATCGTTACCTAGACAACGACCATCACACGACAATATCATGAACCTATCATCGTAAGAACTTCGTGATATTATCATCAAGAACGACGTGTGACAATCTGGGCGCTCGTCGCTTAGTAAGGAGTATCTGGAAGGCTACATACGGTCAAGAACATTATAGGCAATGTTGTCATTCTGAGATATTTTGTGGGCTCTTCACGAGAGACGGTGGACAGCGGAGTGTGTCCACTGTATAAACACTGAGTTTTTCTCCGTGCGGTAACTGGCTACAGACAGTTCACGTCAAGTCCACTACAGGTGAATTGGAACCAACCATATCGCTGAAGCGAGATGGGGTGATAAAGACACGCCATACAGACTAACCGGGAGAGTCCATTACGGTGACAGGTAAATTTGATACCAGGCAGTAGTGTCTGTAAACTAGCAGACGCGGCAACGAAAGACCAGTGTTGAATCCAGAGTGGCGAGGGCAGCGTGTGTGTGTGTAGACATCCGCTGTCGTGATAAAGACAGGATCGAAGACAGCGAGCAATTTCGTCTCAACGTCGTGTGTGTGGTGGGATAATTTGTGTGTGTGTGTGGGGTGCTGGAGACAAAAGCACTTTTTGGTTGGGGGGACGACAAGTGACGAATTTCAAACCCCAGGTAACACAACGAAAAAAAGGCCCGGGGGAAGTGTGAGTCTCCCCGGACAATTCGGGTCAGCGCAGTTTACGAGAACATTGAACTCCGGGAAGGGGAGATTTAAACAAATGTTAGAATACACTGAGAAAATTGACTTTTGCTTTTCACCGGGAAGGGTGACATCAGGGGTAGTGACCACGGGGGTTGGGGCAGGCAGGTGTCGTGGAGAACGGAAAATTTCCGGACATTATTTCGTTCACAGCGGGGTCGGGGTGAGAAGTTGTGTGGAAAGTTTTTTTGTATAAGGGAAAAAGTGTCGGTCGTTTCTTTGGGGGTTTATTGTGAAAAAGAAGACTGAGGTACTGAATTGAGGTGTCCGGCAAGGTCAAGGCTGGGGACGTGGAAAGTTATGAGATGTTCCATAGGGAACTGGATAAACAAGCTGTTTTTGTAAAACAAGACTTTATGTTCGGCTTTTTTAAAAGCCTTTGTTTTCATTACCTTATAATCAGCAAACTGTTGTCAACGATTGATGACGTGGCATCTCTGCGAACATAGTTTCACACAGTAAAAAAAAGAGAAGACTGTACAAAATTAAAATGTTGAACATTTCCTGCCATCATTTGGTCTTTTCTCTTGGTGAATCTAAAACATATAGGATACAAAAGAACCCTTTTAGCAACTAAGTAAAAAGAACATTTTTGGGTTTTACTTTTTTTTTACCACGTACAGAGAAAGTAAAAACGTTACGGGCTGTGTCAAGCAGAACATGTTGGATAATCACTATCATCTTCAGCTTTGTCGACAGTTGGAATTGTGATTTAAACGTAAAATTCAGAAACCCAACAACAAACAAGAAAGGTTTTTGAAATTAGCGTGGTAGACTTTTAGGAAAATTTTAACACAGACTTTTCCAGTTTTGTGAAAAACTATTAACAGCAAAAAAAGAACTTTTGGCGACGGAATCATAATAGGCACATATTTTTGGCCAACGATTGGGACATTTTTTGTGCTCTTTGTCTTATAAATATTTTTTCGGTTGTTAAGCTATTACTTGTATGTGGTCCGGTTTTTGTCAGGTGTGGGGGATGTTTGGGGTGTTTCTCGAGAGTCGGGAACAGCTAAAAATTTATTTTCTTTCTGGTGCTTGCGATATTTTTGTAAGGAAAACGTTAATGATTTAAACGTGTCGTGCAGTGGCTTTGGAGTCTTAACAAATTTTCTAGAGCCGGGGTGTTTCACGTCAGTTTTGGTATATTTTTAGCTAAATTTTTTTTTCTCTTTTTCTTTCGTTATTTTTACATATGATATTTGTTGTGGCGGATATATTTTATTTTGTGATCTTTCGAAATTTTCTGCTGTCTAGGGTCTTGTCAGTTTATATTTTACGCGCATGGGGGTTTGTCCCTACACAAGCTTTGGTTGTTACTGTGGTTATTTCGTGATCACCGTCTCCGGTATTTGGGCTTGTGAGTCAATTTTTTATAGACAACATTTAGTGTTATCATTCATCGTTTTTTATAGTATTTTATGTAGTTTAACAATATTTCCCGAAAGGTATACAACTATTTGTTTTAGATATATGCAGGGAGCATAGGATATTTTTCCCCTCACTACCTAGTGCTTATAGAGTGACTGGGTGAGTACAGAGTGATATTTTAGCACTACGAAGTTACGTTCAAAAGGGGAGTGGTAGTGTACGTATTGAAGGCACACAAAGGACTAGTAGCAGAGTTTTTTAATTTATAGTTGGCTGACAGACAGAAAAGTGTCCGCAAGTACAAGATGCCATTTTAAATGGACTATTTTGAAGCGGGTGAACGAATGGGCCCGAAAGGTAAAGAGTTCGGAGTATGCCGAAGCAAAGAAAAAAACAGATTGAAAGAGAGGAGAGGCATAATGAACGCGAGGCAAAAAGTCTACAGGAAGTAAAGTTAGCGAAAGGGAAAAAACAAGCGTTACAGGAAGAGACACAAGTAAAACTAGCCGAAATAGAAAAAAAAGCGTCTACGGGAAGAGAGAGAGACACAAAGGGAACATGAAAAGCAAAAAACCCCACAAATGCGGTGGAAATTGAGAAAGAGAAGATTAAGATGGAAGCTGAAATTGCTTCAAAAAACTAGAATATTTCAAAGGGGTTTAAAAGTGAGGAAAAGCGGGAAACCCTTCGCAGTCTTTCACAAGAGATTAAAACTGCCATACTTTACGGACCGAGAAAACCCGGGGAATTTTTTTTGGACAGATTTCAACAAGTGCAAAATTTTTTTAGGCTTCCCAGAAGCAAAAATATGGGATGCGACTTGGCAAAATTTTTAGGGGGTAAGGCCTGAAAAATGTTTAATTTACCGGTAGAAGAAAAAAAACAACTAAAATTTTAAAGTCAACTTTTGTCAAAAGTTCCAACTAAATGAGCAGGGATATAGAACAAAGTTTAGACAGTTAGTGCCAGAGACAAATTAAAGGTTTCACCCGACTTTGTTAACACAGGGAAGAACACATTTAAAAAAATGGGTGGAGCTTGCAGAAGTAGGGAAAAAATTTTATTAAATTTGTAGATCTAATTTTTAAGAGACAAGGTAGTATCTGCATGCCAAATTTTAATTTAGTGGCGTTCTTTGAGGAACGGAAGCCAAAGGACCCTAGACACAATGTTCAGTTAGGGCAAAAAATATATGACTGAAAATCCAACAAATTTCTATTTGGGGAAAAAAAAGAGTGAGGAAATAGTCTGTGCAGCGTACACTAAACAGGAACCCGAATCCAAAATCAAGACCAAGGGCGAAAAGTTTTGGATTCAGCACAGAAAGGGGAGCAGCAAGAACTTCAAGAAATGGTTTTGAGGAAACAAGTTTGGGAGAGTAGGACGGTACCCATTAGAAGAGGGAACTTTTCCCGAGACGCAAAATTATGCCGGGTTTTGGGAAATTTTGGGAGTGGAGAACAAGGCAGGGACGTGTGATGCACAACCCTCGATGGACCCAAAGAACAACACTAAAAGGAGATTACTTGTTTAAAAAGTGGAAAGAATGGGCATATAAACCATCAATTAGGATGGGGAAAAAACAGAAACACCCCAAATGCCCGCGCAAAATAATTGAGACGCTGAACAATGAAGATTGTTTGTGGGTGCAAACCTCTTTTTTAAAAAAAACAGTCAGCCAGTCCTAAAATGTGGTCATACAGTGAAAGAGGATCAGCAGTCCATGAAGGAGGAAGTTTGAAGTAAAACAGGGATTTGGGCAATGATGACCAGCGTTAAAAAATTGGGATTTGGATGTACGTCATCGGAGGAGGGGGAAGTTAATAGATCCCCCGGATATACAGGGAAA
>JACEFZ010000072.1:0-16639 GCA_014155875.1 Cepaea nemoralis | reverse complement strand
TTTTAAGTAGGGGGCGGGAAAATTTGGGACCTTTGAATTTTTATAATTTTCCCGGTTTGGTTTTTTTTTTTTTTAAAGTCCCCCCGGGAAAAAGGAAGACGAAGGTTTAAACAACCGTTAAAAAGGATATACGTGAAGCGAAAAAGGGGACCTTTTCTTTTTGTTTTTCCGCCAGGTTGTTGAAAAAATCCATTGGATTTGTACTTGTCCCTTAGTTGTCCAGAACTGATGAGTTTAATCTCTTCCCCCCCCCCCCCCCCACCCAACCAAAAACGGACAGATGTAACAAGATAAGCCATAAATCTAGCATTCCCTGCATGAATGTGCCAGACCCCCACACCCCGAACCACTCACACAAACTGTCCTGTCCGAACTTTCTCACCGTCATAAATCTCCCCAAACAAGGATTACAATCCCCTTACAAGGATTGGCAAGGTCACGCGGCCATGTACAATAAAACTTCTTTTTTTCTACTCTTCAACCAGCTCTCGCACAGCGGATCTCCAGCCAATTTTCTACCCACCACACATGAACGGAACAATCTTTTAACGCCACGCCTCACGTTTGATTTATAAGACCTATATTTAGTGAACAAATCAACACCCACCAAGTGTTGATTTTGTGGCATTATATATAACAACGCATTTGAAATGCCTCATCCTCTTCTACCATGCAAGTGCTACTCTAGCATAACTTGGTAACCACTGTTCTAACAGTTGTGGATTGGTGTGATGGACATATTCACGTATTCGGCCCGTCTTCCTCACAACAAACACAAACGGCATTCAATCTTGAAATGAAGTCCACACTGGCCTTCCCCGCCGCCAACCCCGGCCAGTGGGTTGCACATTGATCTCTGAAGTAATGACACCCCCGCAATTGCAGCGGTTGCTTCTGTTCTTGAGCCCAGGCTGTAGATGATAAAAGAGCTTCGAAAAACATAACATAGATAAAAGCCGCCATAGTTAACTTGTTTACCACTGGCAATCACTGAGCAAGAAAATCGGGGCTTCTGAAAGTAAATGTTCGAGAAAAGTTCTGAGAAAACCGTGGACGGAGAAGGAGAAAATTACTGACAGTCTACCAGATCTGAACAACGAAGAAAACTGCCTGATAAACAGCTTCATTTTTTTCCCCTTTCACTTTGAACTCAAGCGTCCCCGGGAAGGTTAACCCGGTCAACAAATGCCCGCAGAAGTGGGATGTGTCGGCCTAACGGCGCAAGAACGCAGCTCTGCTGTAAACAGGCACAACGCAATCACGTCCGAAAATAAAAACTCCGGATGAACGAAGAAGAAGAAGAAGAACTCAAGCGTAGTCCATACACATGCTACCACTACTGCAGTGGAGTGACTGTCTTAATGCCCCGGGAACTGAACCACGCTGGCCATATTAAACGTTAGTTGACTGGAAAGAGGAACAGAGATTTTAAGCATTGTTCCTGCATGAAGAGGCAGTGGTCGAGCAGTAAGAAGTCGGACACAGGACACTGCAGGCAATTTAGGCATGACAATAAACTAGGAACGGGGGAGCAAAGATAGATAGATAGAGAGAGGGGAAGGGAGAGACAGAGAGAGAGAGAGGGGGGGGAGAAAGGAGACAGAGAGAGGGGAAGAGGGGAGAGGGAGAGGATGGAAGAGACAGAGTGGGGAAGAGGAGAGAGAGAGAGAGAGAGAGAGAGAGAGAGAGGGGGGGAGGGAGGGGGGAGACTGATACTAGCAAACGATTGAGAATCTTTTCGGCGGACCGTGATGAGTGCGACGTTCTGCACAGACCTAGTATATAACTACCCCTCTATTATGGAATGTGCGCAGCAACACGGAGCAACAGTCGCTCTAAGAAGCACAGAATATGTTTTCACATCATCACAACTCAACACAAGGTAAATGATATATTTACTGGCTTTTAGGCCACCGACGGCGTTACGGACTCGGTTCGTAATCCCGCATACCGCGTTCTAAACACAGCTGCAGGCGATTTGGAATCAGACCGCCCTTGCGTTGGTTCATACACTGGTTTGAGCGTCGGTCATTCTGAAAGTTGCCTAGTAAATAACAGCTAAACATGGATGGGGTTGACTGCAACGTACTGTAAATGACATGCTACTAACTCATAATTTCAGTAGTTGGCAGTTTATTTATATCCATGTTCTTCATCAAAACTATTCAACAATTCTGACCGGCCAATTGTCTGCCAGTAAGGCAGAAACAAAGACGAGAAGCAACCATCCATCACAGTTAATAAATAAATACACACGTACTGTTTGGCGCTCATAGAAGTAGGGGCAAGAATTAGAAACTAGAGGACGCACTAGAAAACATAAAAATTTATTCAACTTGTTCCTGCAGCGAGACGATGTCGTCATTTGGAGGTGACAGGTTCGAATCCCGGTCGGTAACTATAGCTTTCAATTTGTATGTTGTCTAGTGCGTCCTCTAGTTCCTAATTCTTACCCCTACTTCTATGAACGCCAAATAATAAGTGTGTATTTATCTTTCATACATCATTAACACGCTATAAATAACGACTTCTTCAAGCACAGCGCAGATACGTGCCAAAATTAAGCACAGAACACACACACCACCAGCAAAATTTCAAACATGCAGACACGACAGGAAATCTGCCGAAAGAAGCTAAGAGAAGACTGACCGCTGATTTGCAAATACACACCCCAGGAAAGAGGTTTGCTAGAATAAATATGAGAGGCCTTTTTTTTTTTTTTTAAATATATATCAGAAAGTACCACTACAAATAGTGTGTCAAATTAATCATTAAGCCATTAGGATATGCATGGTGAGGTAAAAATCGTTTGCTAGCTGGGAAAGGGGTTAAAGGCAGGTGGTTCAACTTCATTGGACATGGTTCTTTATCATAGACGGACGGACGAACGGACGGACAGACAGAACGAACGAAGGAACGAACGAACGCACAATCTTTCTTTTCAAAGGGTTACAAACTGGGCACGCAGGCCCGTCTTACATTCGGCCCATCCAGTCACGCATCTTTCGTTCATCAATTGTACATAATAGATTCACATAGGAAAACAACTTTGTCAATTGGATGTTGTAAACATGAACAATGCATATTACCACGTTATAAAACAGGCAGACACACGTACACATTCATAAACACACACACACACGCACACATACATACCTGCATACATACTTACACCATTTGCACAAACTCTCACAGTTATGCACACACTCAATAACATACAAATACACACTCCCTCGCATACAGTGCATGCATGCTTACACATACACAAACATATACACATACATACACGAATATACACACACATACACATACACACACACATACACATACACACGCACATACACATACTCACACACACACACTTATACAGACACGCACTCATGCACACACATACACACACTCATACACACCCATATAGACATACACACATGTACACACATAAACAAACATACTCACACATACACACATACATACACACAAGCATATACACATGTACACACATATACGTACACACATACATATACATGCACACACATACACACGAACATACACACATACATACACACATACACACACACAAGCAGATACACACACATACACACTAATGTATACACATACATACATACAAACACATACACGCTCATTCACACATTCATATACACATACACGACCATACATACATATACACATGCACATACACACACACACTTACACACACACTTAGACAGACAGACAGACAGACAGACAGACAGACGGACAGAATACATTATTGAGTGGGCGCAGGATGGGACGTGAGATCCCATAGAAGTTCTGCGTGTCAACTTCCTATAATTACAAGTGCCAGGCAACGAGAGACATTAAAAGAGTCTGCCGGCTCTCTTGAGCCACGGAACAAATATTGACAGCAAACTTCATGTTGGCCAATCACCCAGGCGGACACCACGATGTCCAGCGAACTGAGAACGTTTTGAACAAACATTGACAGCTACACCCATACCATCTCTGACCGGCGGTCACCAGGACTCAAAGATGGTGGGCAAATATGGACAAGTTAAAGGAGAAACTGGGGAAAGATTGAAAGGCGTTTCTTCACAGCACTCGCAACCTACCCAAACACTCCAGGGTTAAGTGAGATCCCAAGACAACACCAGTTTTCGGAAATCCGATATGCCTAACCCGCCGGAGATCACTACCACTGTTGCAAGGGGTGTTCCAAGGAGATGTGGACGGTTAGATTTGAAATAATTAGCTTCGTGTCATCATTAGACGTGTCTGTTACAAAGATGATTGCCCTCTTGATGCGCTGTCAGAACAGGTGTGGGACTGAAGGACGTAATAGTTAAACCTGTCGCTCATTGTGTCAGTCGGGGCACGGCTTACTTGCGCTGTGAGATACTGAAGAAACTATAGTCTGCAAAGGGCATTACAATAGGTATTAATGACTGTTGGGCTTGGTAAGCATGGCTGCGGAACTATGCTATTAAAAGAAGAAGAAGAAGAAGAAGAAGAAGAAGAAGAAGAAGAAGAAGAAGAAGAAGAGAAGAAGAAGAAGAAGAAGACGCAGCAGCCGCAGCAGGGGGATGGTACCTACAGACGCAGCTGGTTGAATGGTTGTGAATTCTTTGAAAGGACCCCATATCATCTCCACGGAGTCTGTGCTACAGAGTCCTTCCACTCTCAAGCTCAGAATCCAGGTAGAGAAACTCCACATCAGCAGAGTGACATATTAGGATGTACCCAAATCATTTCATGTTTCAGCATGTTACACGGACTGGCTGTTACTATCACGAGGCTGGTAATGTGTCCCCCACAGGTTTGAACACCTGCAATAAAGACACAGACTACCGTACGTCCTGCTGTGTGACTGGGTGTGTCGGCCCGAGTGCTACCCTGCCAACAGAAGTGCGGACGTCACGCGACTGGTGCAGTGTAATCCACTTTTCTCAGCACAACTCTCTAACCGTCTTTGTGGCGGAGTTGTTAAACCGCCTGCCTCGCCTTCTGAAGGTCGTGGCTTCGTACCAGGACTGCGTCGTTCAAAGCACGAGCGCAATTTTTTGCCGAGACTATTGGGGATCATCGCTGGAGCTACTGAGTTCGTGCACTGGGCGATGATATCGGCAAGCGGCTAGCCGTTCTGCAGAGAGAGCTTGAGCAAAATGGGCTAACACCGTGTGCAATGAAGTTTACCCTCTGACTTTAGTATTTAAGTATACCTCTCTAACCGGACCCTACACATCTAACAGCCAACACAAGTAACAGATGGATATACCAGTAAATGAAATTATTATTTGTTCATCCGCCACTCGATTCTGACTTGGGCTGGATTCATCTTCATCAATAAAAGAAGTAGTTAGTTTCAGGTTCAGGATCTTTTCGTACTGTATTCAGTACACGGAAGTTGGTTGGTGTCATACTCGGTGTGATTGAGCGTCTGTTTTGCACTCTGTTTCCTGCCCCTAACGGCCCGGACATCCATTAAAATTGTCGAAAATTTCCAGCAGCAATACAGAGTTGTAACTACGCTACAATGTGTGGGTACAGCTGCCGCTACAAGGTGTGGGTACAGCTGACGCTACAAGGTGTGGGTACAGCTGACGCTACAAGGTGTGGGTATGTAACCACGCTACAAGGTGTGGGTACAGCTGCCGCTACAAGGTGTGGGTATGTAACCACGCTACAAGGTGTGGGTACAGCTGACACTACAAGGTGTGGGTACAGCTGACGCTACAAGGTGTAGGTATGTAACCACGCTACTAGGTGTGGGTACAGCTGACGCTACAAGGTGTGGGTATGTAACCACGCTACAAGGTGTGGGTACAGCTGCCGCTACAGTCGCCATCTCATTTTCATTTCCACAATTCACCAACATATCGAGTCGAGGGTTCCAAGTCAGGTGCAGGCGGTTCGGAAGCAGATCGCTTTGTCGTGGATGTCAATGGTATGGGAGTTCAGTCGTTTGGAAAGCAATGGCAAACTACTGAAAGTAAAAATTGCATAGTCAATCACAGGCAACCAAACAATGCTGGGGTTATTTGTGACCGCCTGTAGGGTTCAGGCAACTAACTATTTAAACAATTATATTACAGTACATGAACCTTTAAAACGCCCGTGGGCGCATTGGGCGTGTGGTGCTAGGCGCATATTTTCATAGACCGATGGGCACACCAAGGGAGATGTGTTCAGTATCACACCAACCGCCTTGACTTCCGAAGACATTTCCCATTACCAATTTCAGGTTGGATCGACTTGCGAGCCCTGGTCAAATTTAGAAATTCGAATCGAACACGTGACCACCGAGCCGGCAGGCGAGTGTCTAGCCACTACGCTCCCGCAGCTCTCAGTTTAAAGTCAATGGTAATAACTTGGGCCAAGTGCAGAAACTCAAATGCATAGGCACACGAAAAACATCAGATAGGAGATGTATCACTCACAGAGTGCCCATTGGGCTTCATAAATATCCGGCTGGCACTATACAAGCTATGGCGTGGAAAACGATTCTCTACCTACGTTTGTTTCCTGGGAGAAGATCAGGGGTCAATCGACTCGAAGACAGACACAGGGCATGCTGATGCTTCGAGCTTGTGGGTGCACGAGCCAGGAGACCTACTGAGATCGAGAAACTTCGGCGGGCCGTGACGACAGCCACGCACTGCAAAGTACACTCTATATTATGATGGGTAACTTTACTCACACAATGAAGTGAACGTCACTAACCTCTGTTGGGGAACCCATAAACCATCTGGTAATGTGACCCCGGGTTGCAAGAAGGATACTGACCACGTCACACATCGTGTGACCATTTGTCTATTTGTCTATAACTATAGTCTGTCCAGAAATGAATGCCTTCATTCACGATCAATTATTTTGAAAACTGTCTGTTGCATCCTTATGAATTACCCCCACCCAAGGAATATGTGTTTGATAGGTCCAAAATCAACTTAAATAATGGAAAGCTGCGACATTTCTTTGATGTTTTGGTGAAAAACTAGTGATTTCTCGCTAACAAACTTGTTTTACAGTAATGCCCCGTTCCATTACGCAAGGCTCTTGTCATAAGGCCAATCCCATGTCCCACGAGAAAATTAACTATTCAACGCTAATGTTTCCGTGTGAAGACGCAATACATTTAATAATGTGCACTTCATCTCTGACCCGTAAATTATATACCGCATATAAACAAACTTTGAAATCTGCTGTACTTCTTCTTCGTTCATCCGGAGTTTTTTTCCGGATGTGATTGCGTTGTGCCTGTTTACAGCAGGGCTGCGTTCTTGCGCCGTTAGGCCGACACATCCGACTTCTGCGGGCATTTGTTGACCGGGTTAACCTTTCGGGGGTTTCTTAGGACGTTTGACTCTCACTGTTGTGGTGTTATCCCCCATCCCAGCTGGTCCATATAGAACAGCCAAAGATCCTGGTCAGCCCTCAAGGGAAGGCAGGGGCAGACCATGGGCATTCCCCGCCATCCAAGGAGGCTTCCATAATTGCAGAGCCGATACATAGCGCTCTGGTACTGGGCTCACCCAAGGAATCGTCACGTCCTGCACATGGCTGCTTAGCCTCACTTCCGTATATTGGGCCTTCCGTTCACCATAGGCTGTTCTTCCGGAAACCAGAAGTATGCAGTCTGCAGATGACATCCACACAGTGAGCTTTCGATTCGGACTTTCCATGTAATGGATTTGCTATCCAAGCAATATTCCATTTCGTGCCACTAGGACACTTTTCCACCTTTTATGAAGTCCACACAGTGGGCTTTAGATACGGACTTTCCACGTAATGGATTTGCTATCCAAGCAATATTCCATTTCATGCCACTAGGACACTTTTCCACCTTTTATGAAGCCCACACAATGGGCTTTTGATTCGGACTTTCCACGTAATGGATTTGCTATCCAAGCAATATTCCATTTCGTGCCACTAGGACACTTTTCCACCTTTTATGAAGCCCACACAGCGAGCTTTCGATTTGGACTTTCCACATAATGGATTTGCTATCCAAGCAATATTCCATTTCATGCCTCTGGGTCTTCATGCACCTTTAAATGTCAACCTGTATGTAGTTAAAGTAAGCTGCGGTCAACTTGAGCTTGTTGATATCTCCATAGAGCTTGTCCTCAAATGAAGCAGGTGTGGGCCAAAATATCTTTCTCTGTTCTGCATACGTTGGGCAATCCTGCAGCAAATGTTTTGCTGTCATTTTTCCAGTTCTACAATTACATTCATCGGTATCTCCTATCTTTAGTTTATTGAACAAGTGGTATTTCAGCCTGTTATGTCCTGTGCGGAGTCTGAAGATTGCTACTTGTTCTCTTCGGTCGAGTTTGTAATATGCATCATCCTTCTGATGGCCTGGATGCTCAGATTCCCATTTGGTTCTATAAGTGCTTTTTATCAACCTCTTTGCCTCATTATAGGTTATGTCTATGTCAGGCTGTGGTAGTCGTCCGCCCTCTTTTGCCAGTCTGTCAGCCTCTTCGTTTCCAGGTATACTGCAATGTGATGGGATCCACTGTATTACAACTTTTTTGGATTTCTGGCATAGACCATGGAGTGCTGCTCTTAGGTCAGTTAGTTCTGTGCTGTTATTGCTCTTGAGTATTGAGACAGCTGACTTTGCATCTGTGAAGATAGCTATTTGCTTCTCTTTATTTTCCTCCATCAGGAGCATTTCTGCTGCAGTTTTCAAAGCCTCTACCTCCGCTTTGAAGTTACTTGAAAATTTTCCAGTTGCCATTGAATGTGTTTTTTTCACTCCATTTTTTAAATTTAGGAGAATTCCTCCTCCTCCATTCTCTATTGAATTTTTGGCTGATCCATCTGTATATGCATGAGTCCAATTCCTGCTTGGGTAATGTTCTTTTATGTAGTTTAGGGTTATTTCTCTTCTTTCGGTTTCATGCTGAGTGTTCTTTTTCTCAATACCAGGAATGTTTTCTATCATCTCAGGCAGTTGCTGCTGTCTCCAAGCTGGGAACTTGTGTGCATTGTGTATGGGCTTGACTGTTGATATGTTAAGTATAGGATCTGCCCTAATCCTTCGTTTTGCAGTTTCTACAAAGTTGCTACGCTTCAGTCTTCCCTTTCCAAAACCATTAAATCTGTTGTACATAGGGTGGTCTGTCAATCTTCTAAATTTTTCTGCTTGTTGCTGGGCTCTGCTATCTCTTCTATCCTGCATTGGTTGTAAACAAGTGATCTTTTCTAGTTCATTAATAGGCGTTGTCTTCAGGCTTCCAGTTATGATTCGCATTCCTTGGTTTTGGACTCTACTTATTTTGTTAAAGTTTGACTTAGCTGCTGTTGCCCAAGCTGCAATGCCATATTCCAGTACTGGCCTCACCCGTCCAGTATATAACTTCTTGAGAACTTTCTCATCTGCTCCCCACGTTGTACCAGCAAGCTTTTTCATGATTGCCATTCTCTGCCTTGCTCTTGTTCGATTTTTCTCAACCTGTGTCTTCCATGTCAGGCGACGATCAAAGGTGACTCCTAGATAGTTTGGATTTTCTTCATGGCGCAATATTTTTCCATTCAATACCAGCTTAGGTTGCTGAGTTTTATTTGAGAGGGAGAACACTGTGCATGTTGTTTTCTCCTCACTTATCTTCACTAGCCATGATTTTGACCAGTCCTCTAGCGCTAATAAGGCTTGCTGTATTCTGCTGTTAGCTGTACTAATATATTCTTCAGATGTCCATATGGCTAGGTCATCTGCAAAGGAGGATGTGTGTACTCTGGCTGGAAAATTTTCTGTGATGTCATTTATATATGCTAGGAATAATGTTGGTGAAAGAACTCCTCCTTGGGGGACACCTTGCTCCAGCAGCATCATTTTGCTTGTTTGTCCTTGTACTTTTGTCCTGGCAGTTCTGTTCTCAAGGTAGTGGCTGATCCATTTATACATTTTTCCACAAACATGCATGTTTTGCAGTTTTACTTTCAGTCCTTCCTTCCATACTTTATCAAATGCTTTTTCTAAATCTATCCAGACTGCTAGTGTGTGCTTTTTCTCTTGGAAGGCATCCTCTATTTCCTGAGCTATATAGGTTATTTGATCTTCAGTGGATCTGTACTTTCTGAATCCTGCTTGGTGTGGTGTTAAGAGTTTGTTTTCTTCCAGATGCCATGTTAGCCTGCCATTGATAATGCGTTCCATTAATTTTCCTACACAGCTAAGTAGACTGATAGGTCGATAGCCATTTGGTTCTTCCAGGTCTTTTCCTTTCTTTGGGACTGGTATTAGTATAGCTTCCTTCCATGCCTGTGGGACTATTCCTCTCTTCCAGCTGTTATTTAGGACTGCTAGTAGTTTCTTCTTTGCCTTGGTGCCTAGTCCTATTAGCATTTCATTTGTGATTCCATCCTTTCCTGGTGATTTCTTCTTTTTTAGGGTATTCATTGCCTGTTCCATTTCTTCCATTGTTAGATTTGCCATCATATATTCTGCTGCTGTCTCTTTATTTCTATGATGTATCTGTTTGTCTTTGATTGCTTTCTTCTGTTCGGTTGTAATATCAATGTGGTTTGCATTTGCATAGTGTTCCATTAGTGCATTTGCAGCCTTTTTGCCTGTAAGCAAGGCATTTCCTTGTTTAATTGTTATTTGTTTGTTTCTAGGTCCTTCATTGTTCATGGCTTTCACTAGTTTCCATAGTTTGTTTCCATCCCTGTCAAAATTCAGGTTTTCTGTTTTTTCCCTCCAACAATCTCTTGTTGTTTGATTTACTGTTCTTTTATATTTTGCTGAGATGGCTTTGAGAGAGATGTTTGCTTCAATTGTTTGTTCTCTCTCTGCTGTCTTCCTGGCATCTTCAACTTTGTCCTCCAAACTTTGTAGTTCTTCAGTCCAGTATGGTTTGTAATTTTTCCTCGCTCCTCTTGGAATGGACTCAGTGGCTGCCTGTATTATCGCTCTGTTTAGACTTTCCACCATTTGCTTTATGTTGCCATATCGTGTATTTATGTTTTCACAATATTTGTCTGTTAGTATGGCAAATCTGTCCCAATCTGCTCGTTTGTAATTCCAGCGGGGCAAGGGCTTTTGCTCCTGTGGAACATACTCCATATTCATTTCAAGCTTGATTGGTCTGTGGTCACTACCTGCTAATTGGTCCAGCACATGGCGATCGATTTTGTGGAGGATGTCTCCTGTGCAGAAAGCTAAGTCTGGAGTAGAAGTGGTAAGCCATCTTCTGGAGTAGAAGCTCGGTGTGTCATCCGCTTTGTTGAGTAGATGGAGATTTGAGTCTATTTCCCAGTCCTCCAATTCATCTCCTCTTTTGTCAGTATCTGGGTATCCCCATCTTTCTGAACGGCTATTAAAGTCTCCGACAATAATGCAGTTTGTGTCAGTTATTTTCATGTTTGAGAGTGTAAGGTCCTTATCTGCTGGGCTATACAGATTGTAGATTCTTATTTTCACGTCCTTTATCATTATATCAACACCTATAATTTCCGTTTGGTTGTTAGAGATCACAGATACTTCGCTGCAAGGTATTGTATTTCGTGTAAGTATTAGAACTCCTCCTTTGTGTCCTTCGCGGTCGAAACGTGTGGCCTGATATCCTCTGACTGAGAATTTGTGATTGGCGTTGAGGTGTGTCTCTTGAATGCATGCCACATCTATTCTATCTTTATGAAGACGCTGTGTTAGGGAGTCTTTCTTCTTGTAAACTCCTTCGGCATTCCACTGTAGTATGTTGAGTGTCCGGGGTATTTGGTCAATAGCTCTTAACCTACTCCTCTGTGCCTTGACTCCACAGCACAGGGGAAGGTGACCACCAGTAGTCATGGGTGGACCCCCTCGAGGCAGGGGGCCCGGCACTATCACCGCCTGATGGGACTTCACGGGATTAGCACCATATCGATTAATTTTGATTTGTGACATCATGAATTAAGTTACGTTGCACTGCTTTGTCAAGCCTGTGGCTCAGTACATCCGATTTCGACAAGCATTTATTCGGGATGCTTTCCCTAGCCTTTGACTGTCCCCAGTCTACCTACAAGGCAGCAGGTTTCACGTTGCACTGCTTTGTCAAGCCTGTGGCTCAGTACATCCGATTTCGACAAGCATGTATTTGGGGTGCTTTCCCTAGCCTTTGACTGTCCCCAGTCTACCTACAAGGCAGCAGGTTTGTGTGTCTCTTCGTCTGGTCCCTCTCCCTTGACCTGTCCGACATGGGTGGCCCTACCAGTAGCTGTGCTACCGTCGGCATAGCTCTTGGGGTCATTGGGACGCACAAGCCCCTCTACCTCGTCACGGTGGGCACACAGCAGAGGGGGAAATCTGCTGTACAATCTCCAGAACAAAAAATTTTTTTGTTGGGTAGACATAATGATAAGATCATATGCTAAATCTCATCATTTTCCCTCGGTTGGTTACTGAGATATGGAATTTTATATTGGGGCAGACGAAAGTAAACAGACTATAACACATTCTATTCGATGAGCGCCAAACAAGACATGCGTATTTATTTATGATCAATAAATACATGGTGCTAGTACCGACGTGGCCGAAGGGATGAGAGCGCCCTGGCTCTTCCAGTACGCAGATGACGAGTAGCGGGATTGTTTCCTACACGCGTTCAGTTTGGACTTCAACATTAACTTCTGGTTCAGAAAGCACTGGCAAACTACTGAACGTAAAGTAAAATTGCATAGAAGATCTAACTGAAGTTGGGGTTGATCGCAACGTCCTGCAGAAGAGATGCACTTCTGTTTACTTCCTTTATTTCCTGGGTAAGAGGCAGGAGTCGAATGGCACGACGATGGGCACAGGATATGCTGAACATGAGCAAAGACTACCGATGGATCTAAAGATTAAAGACTTCGGCGGAATGTGGTGACAGCGATGCTCACCATAAGATGATGACTTACTTTACTCACACACAATGAAGTCTACGTCACTAATCTCGCGGGAGAACTCATAAACCATCTAGTAATATGAACCCTGGGTGGAGGATCGGCTACCCGGTACGCCCGTCCCTGATAAGACCTCTAGCATACCATTCGCTCAAGTCCAATAAATCTACATCTTTCAACGAGTTAGCTGCCCCTGAAATGTACATGTTATTTCCCCAGGGCTACTGTAAAATATATTAATATAATAAAGCAAATAGCCGCGATCAGAACTTTCAACGAATGTTTACATACACATAAATACTGTCGCGTTATCTCGAGGTGATGTTGCTGGCGTCGCCTAGCAATAGTATTAAACAGGGTGGTCTTTTCTATGAGTAACCCCGGGAAGATCTCAAACAGTGAAGCGTCAGCTGCAGAAGGCAGCGGGCCAACGTCTGTATTGAAAGCAAACCACAGCCGTGAGCTGTGATACTTCGGGTATGGTAAGAATGAGTTTCCCTGGAAGCCACATGAAACGGCACACAGCAACCATCCAGACTGGAATGCTGGTAAAACAGAGTCAGTCATCACCCCAACCGCGTCTCCGACAGATTTATTTGTTGTACCAGGTGATGGAGGAGTTAGGTAAATACAACCTCTCAAAAGACAATGTGGGAGAAACAAACGGGTGTGAAGTGACGACATAACCAATAAGTCAACCGTGTGAGGAGCTCTCCCGTTCCCTGCTTTAAGAACTATTTTAGCGATGCATCAGAAAATATGTATTGCCTGTTTATTTTCTTGTGTCTAAAGTTGGGATAAGAAGACAGCATAAGGTAAAGAGTACAGGCAAATCAGCCATGTGCACGTGTGGATTGGCGCCGCAGACAGCAAATCACAACATACTCCAAGACTAAAAAACGATATAAACTAGGCAAACCTTCTGGCCTAAAGGAACAACGGTGGAAGATGAACTCTATGGACCACTTTGAGAACTAACAAGAGTGTAGTTTATACTTCAGACTACATTGAAGATATAGACAATACATTTCAAGCGAACGGAAGAAGAAGAAGTGTATTACATCAGCTGCACAATGATTTGATCAGAAACATCTCATATTAGACGTTACTGCTACATAATAATGCGAATACACAAGCAAATTAAGGTATACCTAATAAAATGCTAAAATTGGCAAATTATATTTTTACATTGTTTATATAGAAAACCACACACACACACATACATACACACACACGCGCGCGCGCTCACACACACACACACACACACACACACACGATGGTAATAATTGTTACATGTATTATTGTTATATTGTCACTCTACTAACACGTTATGGACAGACCAGAACAAGTCATTATTCTGCGCCTCAGAACAGGAAACAATAGATTACGCAACCACATGTATACAAAATTCAAGATTGGTGACTCAGCCATGTGCACATGTGGACTGGCGTCGCAGACAGCAGTGCACATACTCCAGGATTGCCCAAACTACAACATATCCAGGCAAACCTTCTGGCCTAGAGAGACTAACAGTGGAAGATAAACTCTATGGACCGCTGAGTGAACTAAAAAAGACTTACATACAAGAGACAACATTGCAGTTATAGACATATTTCAAGCGAACGAAAGAAGAAGAAGAATTGTCACTCTGATCTGTTGGCACTGTCTTTTAAGAGAGATACTGAATTGATCTAATCTTTAGGTACTGTCTTTTAACAAACAGAATGAACTCCTTGACACTGTCTTTTAATTGTTCTAACTCCTTGACACTATGTCTTTTAACAGACATAATTAACTGTTGTAGTGCCTTTATACTGTATCTTAACTGTTTCAATTGTCTTGTAATGTGTCTTTTAACTGTTCTACTCCCTCGACACTGTCTTTTAACTGGTCTAATCCCTCGGCACAGTGTATTTTAATCGTTCTAATCCCTTATTTACGCGCCTTGTAACTGCTCTAATCCCCCTGTAATGCGTCTATTCTAATCCCTTGGTGTTATTGTGGTTGTTGCGCTCGCTTGCTGTGAACTCAAGCGTAATCCACGCACACCATTTCTAGTAGCACTGGACTGAATTTTGTGTATTGATTAGCTTTCCTTATTACCAGTGTCCCTCGCCATCAGGCGAACCCACACCGACTTCAGAGGTAAGATGTCGTCCTGTTTAACTCGGTATTTTAACAATCACGATAAGTAGTAACATTATTTTAATAAGGAGATCAACCGATTAAAACACGTGAACCGATAAACAACAAGACAACTAGAATTACAAACGAAATTGTGACCTTAACTACATAGCAAGTGAGAATTAATGTGTTGTTTATTCTTCTTCTTCTTCTTCTTCTTCTTCTTCTTCTTCTTCTTCTTCTTCTGCGTTCATCCGGGTTTTTTTTTCTGTGGATGTGATTGCGTTGTGCCTGTTTACAGCAGAGCTGCGTTCTTGCGCCATTAGGCCGACACATCCGACTTCTGCGGGCATTTGTTGACCGGGTTAACCTTCCCGGATGTGTTTATTCTAATCCCTTGGTACCGTCGTTTTTAGCTCAGTGTTTTAAAAATCATGATACACAGCAACATTATGCCAATAAGGAGATCAACCGATTCAACATGCGCACCGACAAGGCATCCAGAAATGACAGCTAAGATTACGACCCTGACTAGACTAAAGCAGACTAACAATGTAGGTCGTTAGATTCATCATGAACATTTTATAAAGCAAGTGTTACGTTTTCGATTTCAGAACCCAAAGCTTCAAATTCTAAAAGGTCGGAATTCTAACCTCTGGGCCATCTGACCCTCAGTACCAGCGTTAAGTGACAGAATTGATAGGATTATTGCGATTGATCCCGCTGTGGAACTGTCCATCCCGCCAGTCTTCTGTGTTTGGAGAAACATCCGGGTTCTGATCATTCATAATCTCGGCCCGCCGTTTTGTTTTATTTTGGTATCAGACCCTAGAAGTGAGAACACGTCCGTTGGGTCACTTACACTAAGTGACACTTCAATCCTGCTTTTAGTCGTGTTTGCGTCCAATTCTACGCGCTTGGCAAGGCTTATCCAAGTAGGCTTCTCTAATGGTCAGTCATTTTCATCAGGTTTTCCTTGCGATTTCTCTTTTTTTTTGTGTGTCTTTGGGATAGATGTCCCAAAAATTGATATTTTCTGTGGGATATTCCCATCCGTCAAACCGATTGTCGCAATGGGTGCGTTTCTCCCTTGCCTCCCATATGGGGCCAAAACAATCAATCAGCTATCGTCTCCACAGTGAAGGTTTAATGCAATGGATCCCCAACACTGTATGCCTCTTGCCTTAATTGTACAGGCTGTCAGACTGCTCTTATGGGCCATAAGACCCGTATCTAAATCTAATTAATCCAGGATGTAGTGGTCAGCCACTTCGTTGCTGAGCTTCAAATGTACACTAAACGAACGAACTTTACTTTCAAAGATTATAAAATAGGCCCAAGCTAGAATAGTTATCGCTAAGGAATTGTGCGAAAAACATGCCAAACACCTCAGAAAACTAGCTGCTATATCCGTTTTTGTTGTTTAAATGGATGCTGCATTTATATGCTGGGAAACTCTGACGATCGCCTGCTGTTAATTCCCAAAAGTTAGTATCGTGCGCACAGCGAGGCTTGGTACTAGACCACGCACCGTGTTATACCAGGGACCTGCTGCCAAAAACCGAAATTCGTGGCGTACATCATTATGCAAGGGTGTAGTCACTTGACCACTCAAGCGTAGATAAGGAATGGACATGTTTCAAGGCTG
>JACEFZ010000071.1:0-50775 GCA_014155875.1 Cepaea nemoralis | reverse complement strand
CCCCAAAACGAAAAAACATGCCAGATTTCACATTTAACAGCATGCTTTATGAATCAGTTACAATCAGAACATGCATATACTGTTTGTTTTCAAATCAGCGGTAATCTGCAGAAACTGTCTTCACTTTATTCTCAGACTTGTGGTTGTGGTGTCAACTGACTTGTGCTGTTTTACATAACATTGGCCATAGTCTTCTCCTATTAATCTCTACGCACAAAAGTGATTTACATTCGGCACTGCAATATTTTCCTGCTCAACAATTAATGTCATAACACTTCACTAATTACATAGTCTCATTTGGGTTTAGACACAATGACTTGAAGAATAGCAAGGCGCTGATTATAAAATTATCTTATGGAAACATAGCTTCTTATACTCAGACCAAAAGCATTAAGTTGTTCACGAATACATATGTACTAAATAACAAGAAATCCTATTCACACGGTACATATATGCATACAATAGTATATACATTCTTACATACATATACGCATACTTAAATTCGTAAATGCTTGTATGCATGAACACATAATTATATATTGTAATAGTTATCCTACCTGTTGGTGGCTCTGCAACGTGAAAAAAATGAAATAATATATAATTGTATTTGTAATGCAACAGAAAACATTAAATTGTCATTATAAAGTGCATTCATCTTCTATATTGTAAAGATCTCATTCTCATCTCATTGGCACCTTGCCGTCTTGACAGACGATAGTTTGTGCTTTAAAAAGGCATAATAACTTTTAACTATGGCGGTAGCGAGTGTGACTGATAAGGCCAATTTGCGCTGTAAATGTCCGTTCACAGTGGGTGCATGTGAACACGTGGTCATTTCCACCATCATGCACCATCTTACGTCTCAAACGCTTGTTGTGTGACTTTTCTGCAATAATTTTCTCCTTTGACTTTATTCCATTTCTGATATTTGCCCTCCATGCAACACGTTCAGCGGCGACTTGCTCCCAATGTGCATTATCAATGCCTGTATCAATCATGTCCCGCTTACACACATCTTTGTATCGTAGTAGAGGCCGACCCTGAGATCTCTTACCCATCTGTAATTCACCAAAAAAGATATCCTTTGGTATTCTACCATCATCCATCCTCCTAAGATGTCCTATCCATCTAAGTCTACGAAGACTGAGCATGGAATAAACTGTCACACAACCTGATCTTTCCAATACTTCAGTATTTGTGATTTTGTCTTGCCACTTAATACCAAGAATTCTTCGCAGACACCGCATATGAAAGCTGTTTAAGTTGTTCTCTTGGTGTGAGTAAGTTGTCCAGGTTTCACTGCCATAGAGAAGAGTACTAAGGACACAGGCTTGATAGACAAGGACTTTTGTTTTGGCAGTAAGCTTCCTGTTCTCCCAGACTCTTTTTCTTAACCTGTTCATTGTTGTTGCTGCCTTACCAATCCGGATGTTGATTTCCTGATCTAGGGATAATTTGCTATTTACCACTTATCCTAGATATGTAAAATGGTCTACTATCTCTAGTTCGGCGTCGTCAATAAAGATTGATGGTACCCCATGTGCACCTTGTGACATAATCTGTGTCTTCTTTTTGCTAATTGTTAAACCAAATTCAGAACAAGCATTGGAGAATGCAGATAGTAGACATTGCAATTCTTCCTCAGAGTGGGTCGTAACTGCAGCATCATCTGCAAAAAGCAACTCTCTGATCAGTACCCTCCTAATTTTGGTCTTAGCCTTCAATCTCTGAGCATTGTAGAGGCCGCCATCTGAGCGTGAGTGAATGTATATACCATCATCCTGATCATGAAATGCATATTTCAGTAGAAGTGAAAAGTATATTCCAAAGAGGGTGGGAGCTAGTACACAACCTTGCTTAACTCCACTCTTGATTTCAAATTCTTCTGAAGTTGCACCATCAAACTTGATTATACCCTTCATGCCTGTGTGGAACGATTCCACAATGGACAGAAGAGTTGGTGGGCAGCCAATCTTCTTTAGTGCCTTGAACAGACCCTCACGACTGACCAAATCAAATGCTTTTGTGAGGTCGATGAAGGCAATAAACAGTGGTTGATTCTGTTCACGGCATTGTTCTTGCATTTGTCGCAATGAGAATATCATATCAGTGGTAGACCGGTTCTGTCGAAAGCCACACTGTGATTCGGGGTAGACTTGATCTCCTAGGACTTGAAGTCTGCGCAGAACAATTCTGGCAAATACTTTTCCAACAATACACAGAAGTGAGATACCCCTATAGTTGTTGCAGTCGCTCCGATCGCCCTTGTTCTTGTACAGTGTTATGATGCTTGAATCTTTGAAATCCTGTGGGACTTGTCCTTCACGCCAGCATAGCTCTATTAGCTGGTGGATCTGTATAGTGAGTGTGTCTTGCCCACTCCTGATAACCTCTATTGGAATAAGACCAGGGATGGAGTTATTGCCTCTCCATAGCACAAAGCCTGGGCTAAAATATAGAGATCATGTGTTGCCCATGCAGCATGATCCCTCTCTCCGCCTGCCTAGTTTACTCCAGAGGAAAGGTAACGCCCCTACATCTGGAACAAGACAAGCTGCAGAAGCTGCCGGATCAGCAAAGCAATGCTCTAACTGTCCACCTGTCGGAGCTTCGATCCTAGATTAGTCGCCAACCAAGGCTTAGGGCCTGGTCTGCCCTGCCATGACATTTTGTCTTTAGATTGCATTTCCTCGCACCAGGGTAAGGCTTGTACCCTCCCAATTGCGCTCTTCCACCCGAAGCCGTTGGCACAATGTGGGGTGTCGGGTTTGGTAAGCGCCGCCCAACGTTCAGCGCTAACAGAAACCAGGTAGTACCGTCTACTGTTATACGGTAGCTCAGTCATATCTGACTAAGACCTGACCTCAATTGTAAAGAAAGGTATATGAAAATGATATAATTGAATATGTTTATTTACAAATTCTGATAATTTGAAGTTGCAGGAGTGCCTTTCATTCGGTTCTACTATCTATTTTTGACATCGAATTTATTTCAAATAAATTACTCATTTCGTAATCGTATATGATTTTAGACATAATGCCATGAACCATGAAGCGGCTCTCATTATAAAAATAATATTTAATGAAAACATGGCTACTCACGTATGGACGTAAATTAATATGTTGCCAACCAATGCATATATATCAAATAGCAGCAAACCATATTTACACCATATGCACACACACACACACACACACACACACACACACACACACACACACACACACACACACACACACACACATAAATGCATACGTCAGGTAATAAATGCATTCATGCTTGTACACACATTTATGTAATGTTATATTCTTCTTACCTGTTGGTGGCTCTGTATCATATGAAAAATAAAAGAATATAAAGTTGTATTTGTAATGCTATAACTAACATTTATTTATCACTAATAATGGTATTATTGTTTCTATATTGTGAAGGATGTGAAAGAAAACTAATATAATCAGCCATGTTTATTTACAATTTGTCACAATGTTGAGTTGGGTTGTGTTAAGATTCGACATCATTGCACTCAAGTCATTCCAATACGCACCCAGTCCTCATCTACAACAGCCAGCGAAAAGTATCTATGTTAAGTCACACGGTGTAATCTGTATATTTTTGCCTTGCTTTACCTCTGAGATGGAGTTGTCTAGCAGATCCTCTGTTCACAACTTACTGTTGCATTCATTCTAGATACCGATACTCTGTCTGTACTTCTGTATTCTTCACGTCTCCTGACGTAACTTCTCAACATCTGACTAATTATGGAAGAAATCATTCACCAATTATGCAGAAACATCCAATGTGTCTGCTTGTTCATAGCCAATCATATTAGAGTGTCCTGGTGACGATATCGAGCAAATGCTCATAACTTACGTCTTCTAAATTGATGCATGATTTTCAGCACGAAACATGCCAGATTTCACATTTAACAGCATGCTTTATGAATCAGTTACAATCAGAACATGCATATACTGTTTGTTTTCAAATCAGCGGTAATCTGCAGTAACTGTCTCCACTTCATTCTCAGACTTGTGGTTGTGGTGTCAACTGACTTGTGCTGCTTTACAAAACATTGGCCATAGTCTTCTCCTATTAATCTCTACGCACAAAAGTGATTTACATTCGGCACTGCAATATTTTCTTGCTCAACAATTAATGTCATAACACTTCACTAATTACATAGTCTCATTTGGGTTTAGGCACAATGACTTGAAGAATAGCAAGGCGCTGATTATAAAATTATCTTATGGAAACATAGCTTCTTATACTCAGACCAAAAGCATTAAGTTGTTCACGAATACATATGTACTAAATAACAAGAAATCCTATTCACACGGTACATATATGCATACAATAGTATATACATTCTTACATACATATACGCATACTTAAATTCGTAAATGCTTGCATGCATGAACACATAATTATATATTGTAATAGTTATCCTACCTGTTGGTGGCTCTGCAACGTGAAAAAAAATGAAATAATATAAAATTGTAATTGTAATGCAACAGAAAACATTAAATTGTCATTATAAAGTGCATTCATCTTCTATATTGTAAAGAAAGGTATATGAAAATGATATAATTGAATATGTTTATTTACAAATTCTGATAATTTGAAGTTGCAGGAGTGCCTTTCATTCGGTTCTACTATCTATTTTTGATATCGAATTTATTTCAAATAAATTACTCATTTCGTAATCGTATATGATTTTAGACATAATGCCATGAACCATGAAGCGGCTCTCATTATAAAAATAATATTTAATGAAAACATGGCTACTCACGTATGGACGTAAATTAATATGTTGCCAACCAATGCATATATATCAAATAGCAGCAAACCATATTTACACCATATGCACACACACACACACACACACACACACACACACACACACACACACACACACACACACACACACATAAATGCATACGTCAGGTAATAAATGCATTCATGCTTGTACACACATTTATGTAATGTTATATTCTTCTTACCTGTTGGTGGCTCTGTATCATATGAAAAATAAAAGAATATAAAGTTGTATTTGTAATGCTATAACTAACATTTATTTATCACTAATAATGGTATTATTGTTTCTATATTGTGAAGGATGTGAAAGAAAACTAATATAATCAGCCATGTTTATTTACAATTTGTCACAATGTTGAGTTGGGTTGTGTTAAGATTCGACATCATTGCACTCAAGTCATTCCAATACGCACCCAGTCCTCATCTTCAACAGCCAGCGAAGAGTATCTATGTTAAGTCACACGGTGTAATCTGTATATTTTTGCCTTGCTTTACCTCTGAGATGGGGTTGTCTAGCAGATCCTCTGTTCACAACTTACTGTTGCATTCATTCTAGATACCGATACTCTGTCTGTACTTCTGTATTCTTCACGTCTCCTGACGTAACTTCTCAACATCTGACTAATTATGGAAGAAATCATTCACCAATTATGCAGAAACATCCAATGTGTCTGCTTGTTCATAGCCAATCATATTAGAGTGTCCTGGTGACGAGATCGAGCAAATGCTCATAACTTACGTCCTCTAAATTGATGCATGATTTTCAGCACGACACATGCCAGATTTCACATTTAACAGCATGCTTTATGAATCAGTTACAATCAGAACATGCATATACTGTTTGTTTTCAAATCAGCGGTAATCTGCAGTAACTGTCTCCACTTCATTCTCAGACTTGTGGTTGTGGTGTCAACTGACTTGTGCTGCTTTACAAAACATTGGCCATAGTCTTCTCCTATTAATCTCTACGCACAAAAGTGATTTACATTCGGCACTGTAATATTTTCTTGCTCAACAATTAATGTCATAACACTTCACTAATTACATAGTCTCATTTGGGTTTAGGCACAATGACTTGAAGAATAGCAAAGCGCTGATTATAAAATTATCTTATGGAAACATAGCTTCTTATACTCAGACCAAAAGCATTAAGTTGTTCACGAATACATATGTACTAAATAACAAGAAATCCTATTCACACGGTACATATATGCATACAATAGTATATACATTCTTACATACATATACGCATACTTAAATTCGTAAATGCTTGCATGCATGAACACATAATTATATATTGTAATAGTTATCCTACCTGTTGGTGGCTCTGCAACGTGAAAAAAAATGAAATAATATAAAATTGTAATTGTAATGCAACAGAAAACATTAAATTGTCATTATAAAGTGCATTTATCTTCTATATTGTAAAGAAAGGTATATGAAAATGATATAATTGAATATGTTTATTTACAAATTCTGATAATTTGAAGTTGCAGGAGTGCCTTTCATTCGGTTCTACTATCTATTTTTGATATCGAATTTATTTCAAATAAATTACTCATTTCGTAATCGTATATGATTTTAGACATAATGCCATGAACCATGAAACGGCTCTCATTATAAAAATAATATGTAATGAAAACATGGCTACTCACGTATGGACGTAAATTAATATGTTGCCAACCAATGCATATATATCAAATAGCAGCAAACCATATTTACACCATATGCACACACACACACACACACACACACACACACACACACACACACACACACACACACACACACACAATGCATACGTCAGGTAATAAATGCATTCATGCTTGTACACACATTTATGTAATGTTATATGCTTCTTACCTGTTGGTGGCTCTGTATCATATGAAAAATAAAAGAATATAAAGTTGTATTTGTAATGCTATAACTAACATTTATTTATCACTAATAATGGTATTATTATTTCTATATTGTGAAGGATGTGAAAGAAAACTAATATAATCAGCCATGTTTATTTACAATTTGTCACAATGTTGAGTTGGGTTGTGTTAAGATTCGACATCATTGCACTAAAGTCATTCCAATACGCACCCAGTCCTCATCTTCAACAGCCAGCGAAGAGTATCTATGTTATGTCACACGGTGTAATCTGTATAGTTTTGCCTTGCCTTACCTCTGAGATGGGGTTGTCTAGCAGATCCTCTTTTCACCCCTTACTGTTGCATTCATTCTAGATACCGATACTCTATCTGTTACTTCTGTATTCATCACGTCTCCTAACGGAACTTCTCAACATCTATCTAATTATGCAAAAAATCACTCTCCAATGATGCAGCAACATCCAATGTGTCTGCTTGTTCATTGCCAAACATATTAGAGTGTCCTGGTGACAAGATCGAGCGAATGTTCATAACTTACGTCCTCTAAATTGATGCATTATTTTCAGCACGAAACATGTCAGACTTCACATTTGACAGCATGCTTTATGAATCAGTTACAAGCAGAACATGCATATACTGTTTGTTTTCAAATCAGCGGTAATTTGCAGTAACTGTCTCCACTTCATTCTCAGACTTGTGGTTGTGGTGTCAACTGACTTGTGATGCTTTACAAAACATTGACAATAGTCTTCTCTTATTAATCTCTACGCACAAAAGTGA
This sequence comes from Cepaea nemoralis, assembly GCA_014155875.1. Taxonomy (NCBI): domain Eukaryota; kingdom Metazoa; phylum Mollusca; class Gastropoda; order Stylommatophora; family Helicidae; genus Cepaea; species Cepaea nemoralis. The sequence goes on along the minus strand of JACEFZ010000071.1, from coordinate 43,303 downwards.
TTTACATTCGGCACTGCAATATTTACTTGTTCAACAATTAATGTCATAACACTTCACTAATTACATAGTCTCATTTGGGTGTAGGCAAAATGCCTTGAAGAATAGGGAGGCGCTGATTATAAAATTATCTTATGGAAACATAGCTTCTTATACTCAGACCAAAAGCATTAAGTTGTTCACGAATACATATGTACTAAATAACAAGAAATCCTATTCACACGGTACATATATGCATACAATAGTATATACATTCTTACATACATATACGCATACTTAAATTCGTAAATGCTTGCATGCATGAACACATAATTATATATTGTAATAGTTATCCTACCTGTTGGTGGCTCTGCAACGTGAAAAAAAATGAAATAATATAAAATTGTATTTGAATTGCAACAGAAAACATTACATTGTCATTATAAAGTGCATTCATCTTCTATATTGTAAAGAAAGGTATATGGAAATGATATAATTGAATATGTTTATTTACAAATTCTGATAATTTGAAGTTGCAGGAGTGCCTTTCATTCGGTTCTACTATCTATTTTTGATATCGAATTTATTTCAAATAAATTACTCATTTCGTAATCGTATATGATTTTAGACATAATGCCATGAACCATGAAGCGGCTCTCATTATAAAAATAATATTTAATGAAAACATGGCTACTCACGTATGGACGTAAATTAATATGTTGCCAACCAATGCATATATATCAAATAGCAGCAAACCATATTTACACCATATGCACACACACACACACACACACACACACACACACACACACACACACACACACACACAAATGCATACGTCAGGTAATAAATGCATTCATGCTTGTACACACATTTATGTAATGTTATATGCTTCTTACCTGTTGGTGGCTCTGTATCATATGAAAAATAAAAGAATATAAAGTTGTATTTGTAATGCTATAACTAACATTTATTTATCACTAATAATGGTATTATTGTTTCTATATTGTGAAGGATGTGAAAGAAAACTAATATAATCAGCCATGTTTATTTACAATTTGTCACAATGTTGAGTTGTGTTGTGTTAAGATTCGACATCATTGCACTCAAGTCATTCCAATACGCACCCAGTCCTCATCTTCAACAGCCAGCGAAGAGTATCTATGTTAAGTCACACGGTGTAATCTGTATATTTTTGCCTTGCTTTACCTCTGAGATGGGGTTGTCTAGCAGATCCTCTGTTCACCCCTTACTGTTGCATTCATTCTAGATACCGATACTCTATCTGTTCTTCTTTATTCTTCACGTCTCCTAACGGAACTTCTCAACATCTATCTAATTATGCAAGAAATCACTCTCCAATTATGCAGCAACATCCAATGTGTCTGCTTGTTCATTGCCAATCATATTAGAGTGTTCTGGTGACAAGATCGAGCGAATGTTCATAACTTACGTCCTCTAAATTGATGCATTATTTTCAGCACGAAACATGTCAGACTTCACATTTGACAGCATGCTTTATGAATCAGTTACAAGCAGAACATGCATATACTGTTTGTTGTTAATTCAGCGGACAGCTGCAGTAACCGCCTCCACCTTCATTCTCAGACTTGAGGTTGTTGTGTCAAATACATAGTTCTCATTTACAAAACACTGGCCACTTGCTTTTGCTATTAATCTCTACGCACAAAAGTGATTTACATTCGGCCATACAATCTTTTCTTGCTCTCCAATTAATGTCATAACACTTGACTCATTTCAAAGTCTTATTTGGGTTTAGACACAATGCCTTGAAAAATAGGGAGACGCTGATTATAAACATATATTATGGAAACATAGCTTTTCATACTCGGACCTAAAACAGTATGTTGCTCACCAATATGTGTGGGACGCAGAGGTGTTTCCAAGGCACCAGGGCCGGGTTATATACTGGCCAAGACCTATTGACGCGTCCTCGTCGAGCGTCCTGGGCAACAGGTCCCTTCGGGGTCCTGGCTAAAGTCAGTAGGATCGTTGATTCCTCCCAAGTCGGAGAGTGTCTGCCTGTACGGCGAGGAACCACCAGTCTGCACACCAATAAGCCAGATATGGGACAACGGATACTCACGCAAACCTCAGGTCCTGTATGACATCACACTGATGTTGGACACCAGGATGCCTTCATCCGACATACAGGACTTCACGCTGGAGTTCACAGCCAGCGAACACAAGCAAGCAAGCAAGCAACCAATATGTGTATATACTAAAAAGGACGAAATCCTATTTACGTTGTACATATATACATACAATAATATAGGCCTATGCATTCTTACGTAAATACCCGCCTACTTCAATTCGTAAATGCACGCATGCATCTACACATAATTATATAGTGTAAAATGTATCCTACCTGTTGGTGGTTCTGCAACATGAAAGAAAAATGAAAGAATATAACATTGTATTCGTAATAATATTGCTAACATTAAATTGTCATTACAAAGTGCATTCATCTTCTAGAGGAATATGATATAATTGCATATGTTTATTTACAAATTCTGACAATTTGATCATGCAGGAGTGCCTTACATTCGGCCCAACTAACTATTCTTGCCATCAAATTAGTTTCAAATAAATTACGCATAAATTACGCACATCGTTTTAGACACAATGACATGAACCATGAAGAGGCTCTCATTATAAGCATAATATTGAATGAAAAATAGCTATTCACATGTGGACATAAATTAATATGTTGCTCACAATTTCATAAATATCAAATAGCAACAAACCATATTTCCATTGTACATACATAGGCACACGCATACATACATACTTCAGTTAATAAATGCATGCATGCACATACACACATTTATGTAATGTTATCTTCTTCTTACCAGTTGGTGGCTCTGTATCACATGAAAAATAAAACAAAATATAAAGTTGTAAATATAATGATATAACTAACATTAATCTCTCACTATCAATTATATTATTTTTTTCTATATTGTGAAAAATGTGAAAGAAAACTATTCTAATCAGCGATGTTCATTTACAAATTGCCACAATTGTGAGTTGAGTTGTGTTAAGAATCGACAACATTGCACTCAAGGCATTTCAATAGGCACCTAGTCCTCATATTCAACAACCAGCGAAGAGCTCCAATGTTAAGGCGCCCGTTGTAATCTGTATATATGTTTGTCTTGCTTTACCTCTGAGTTGTGTTTGTCTAGTAGATTCTCTGTCCACCACTTACTGTTGCATTCTTTATAAATACCGATATTCTATCTGTTCCTCTGTATTATTCACGTTTCCTAAAGGAACTCTAACATCTAATGGAAATACAGCTACTAACATGTGACATAAATTATTATGTTGCTCACCAATTCATTAAAAATAATTAGCAGGAAACATATTTATGTCGTAAGTACATACACACACACATACACGCATATACACATGAACGCATGCACACACACAAATACTCACATATACACATACATACATTTTGTATGTTGCATATCCATTACAGGACGTTGCAGTCAACTCCAGCATTTTTCAACTGCTGTTGATGTACTAGGCAGTTTTACGTCCAGTAGCTTGCCATTGCTTTCTGAACGACCGGCTCCCATACCCCCCCCCCCCCCCCCCCCCGTAAGTTATCATGGTGGCGCGAACCGCTTCCGATTCTTGCAGCAGTTTTCCCCACGTGGATATAAGGGATTACGAACAATGTCGTTAACCCCTTGGCCAGGGAGTCAGGCATATATATATATACATAGGATAATACGGTAAATTCGTCATAGGGAGTGTGAAAATTTTGTTAATATTATAACAATTTAAAACAATGATAAAGTAAAGAATAAATGAATAAATGGATGAATACATATACTCTCACAGACATACATATTAATGAAATAAGACACACATGTTCACAAAATAGCAAAATAGCAACATACAATTTACGCTAAATTGATGGTCCAATAATATGAAGCTATAACAGACATTAAATGCATCCTTTAGCAGTCAAAAAAAAACTATGGAAACAATAACCCACATTCTTTACTGGATCCAGCTGCATGGGGTAACCCCCGGACACACGAGACATATCTTCCCACGTCTATACCCTGTAAACCAGAAGGAATAACACTGCTATGCCAGGACAAAACCATGGCTGGGATATGGCAGAAACGTTCTCTAGCAACCGCCCTATCACGGCTTCCACATGGTTAAACTATACCATTCACAAAAAATATATACAGTTTATCTCACAAAAGGAACGACTGAAATTATTATAAACGGTATACTTACGTGGTGGTGGTGGTGGTGGTTCTGTTGTTGTTGTTGTTGTTTTTGTTGTTGTTGTTGTAGTTGTTGGTGTTGGTTTTGTTGTTGCTGTAAACAGTGATAATAGACAGTTATATTTGCATCAGTGAAACAAATAAATAATATGAAACAAATATCATTTCAGAGCCTGACATGTGTGCACGTGTTAAAGCACGTTTTTGGTGGACATCCACGCTGGACAGTGCATTTATTTTAAAATGCAAGACACAAGTGTCTTTGAAAACGTACATTAATTACACAGTAGGCCTATGTTTCGGATGCAAAACACAAACACCAACTACTAACAGATTCTTGATATAAAGTAATCACCAAATAGATACTTTCAATATTGTGTGACTAATTGTAGGCCACAACATCAGAGGCTTTCAATATTGTGTGACTAATTGTAGGCCACAACATCAGAAGCATGTTTTATTCCCAAACAATTCCGGGACATTTCTGTCCGACATAAACTTCTCTGAGGTTGAGTCAAAACAGGTCAGAAAAATAATTCTGTCTGCTGGAGAATTGACACCTGTGTTTTGACATGAAATAGGACTAATGAATATAACACAATGGTTCTCGACAGAGCAAAATAACAACATACAATCGAAACTATAATGAAGCACCAATGGTACGAAGTTGTAGTAACAACATTAATTGCAAACTTTACCAGTCAATTTCAACTATGGAAACCGTATGATTCATCCCCGGTAGTCCATTAGAACTTTGGAAACAATAAAATTCATTATTTAACTATCCATTAAAACTTTGAAAACAGTGTCCCTCATCATGTAATTGTCCATTAAATCTATGAACACAGTAACCCTTATTTCTTGACTGTCCCTTAAAACAATGGAGAAAATGGGTACTTCAAATAGCAGCAAACCATGTGATAGTCAATACAAATCCAGGCGACAAAGTGGAGTAAACACGCAGAGTCATGACAAATTAAACTCCCATCTTTAATTTACCACTTGTAGTAGCCTTAATTACTTTCTGAAAGAAGTATATATAATTGTTGGGGCAATGGAGTAGAGGTATTTCTTGGTGCAAAATAATAGATTTACAACATAAGCGAATGTGACTGATTTACTTATTGTGGCATTATGGTAATTTTCTTCTTAAAGAAAAGGGGAAGATTATCTTGTCTTGCAACTAACTTTTCTAACATGTTGTGATGGGGCTGGCCCTGCAGCCAGCAACATTAGGATCGGCTAGTCTCTCCCAGGAGGGGTGAAATGAGTAGTCTGCCGATGACACGCAGACTACACAAGTCAACCCCCACCTCCACGTGGTGTAGACCGGGAACCCATGACCGCGAGATCGTGGGCTAATGGGGCTATGGCTCGCCATAGGGATGGACTCCCTATGGTCAGATGTTTGCCTAAACCTGCGACTGGCCTAACAAGCCAGCAGGGGATATTCATACTGCTTGTAGAAAAACTAAGAAGTATAAATATAGTTACAGGTAAACTTGAAATTCTACAAAACCCGTTGGAGGAAAGCGTTGACCAAAGAACATCAAGAATACAATTCAAACTACCGCAGAAGAATGTCTCGGTGTGTTAACAACGAATTGCAAGAACAGATGGTTCAATCAAAAATGTGAAGAAGCAATCTTTAGGAAAAAGAATGCCAGACAGTTGTGGTTAAATGACATAAACAACATCCAAAATGAAGATCAATATAGAACTGAATGCAAAGAGGCTACAAATATATTTCGGCAGCAGAAGTGAGAATATATGACAATATAATCAAAGATATGGAAACTAATCACCAGAAAAAACGAATCCAGAAAGTTTTTTAAAGAACTGAAGTCAAGAAATAAATGAGCGTAGACCCCGAGGTAGACCAAGAAGACGGCGGAGAGATAATATACATACAGACCTACAAGCACTTGGAATCAGCGACTGGCAAGAGAAGGTCAACCAGAGAGACGAACGGACACTGCTTTTATCTGCAGCAAAGAACCTCAATGGCTCAGAATGCTGAAGAAGAAGAAGAATATATATAAATATTATATATATATATATATATATATATATATATATATATATATATATATATATATTATATCGCCCGTGTGTTGCCGGGGCCCATACGGGGGAGCAAAGGATAGTAACACTGTTGCCTACCATGCACGTCGTAAAAGGCGACTAGAAAGGATATGGTTCCGTCGCCCTGCTACTGAGTGAATGCGTGGCGTGACACTGTGAGCTGTGAGTTTCGCGTGAAATGCTTTTACATCTGTCCGCGGGTGTTTGTAGCGTGAACTACATGTTCGGAACGATGGCGGCCGCCTGTTGATGGATTGACTGGTTTGCCTTTTCGGTTCACGAGCACATTTTTCAGCAGACTCCTGGGAGTCGCCGCTGTGATGGGACAGCCCCAGCAGCATCATAATTACCCAAGTTTTCAAGGAATTACAGAGCCCACAATATTTTTCTAAAATTCTCTAAAAGAATAAACGTTCCCCAGAAGAGGATAAAAACGTAAGAGAAAAATACAGAGTCACTTAGAGCCCGCACTATCATTTTTACTACATTGGTAGATCAAAGCAATGTCTGGTCTCTACATCTAAGAGATTTTCCCTTTGATGTTCTGATCAACCAGACATCGCGGAGCCAGTCAGTTGAGATTGACGTGTTAGTTTACAAGCCTGCGGTTGGAATAAGGACTAACACCTTACGTTCAACAGGACCTAACGTGTGAACCAGCCACGGCAGAATGGGAGATAAGAGGGTCAGCCAGACCCGTCTGAAATAATACATGGCAGTGCTACTCAGGGGAAAACCCCGTGTGATCCAAAGACGGCAATATAATGCAGGCCTAACACCTATCTATAAGTCCAGACATTGGGGAGACGGGACAACGTCTGTAATTGCCAACACAAAGGAGCAATTAGGACCAGATACTTAACACCTCACTGCAATACAGCGGCAAAGTAGGAACACATGGCTGACACACTATTGCCAGCAACCCAGGAAGACGGGTGTTAATAGCCTATTGGAATGTAATGACGCAACTGTCTCGCCGCCAAAGCATGTTTCATTGTTTCAGGAATGTGGCAGGGCATCGGTAAATTTGATTGACAGATGAAACTACCCTTCACACGAAAGGAGGAGGGGGGAGAAGAATTTGGCACTTAATCCATCTAGATAAATCGTCCTACATGAAAAATAGGTGGAGCCAACAGGAACTTGGACATAGTAATTAGCCAACGTGAAAACTAGCCAGGGATGAAGAGAATAAAACTACATGCATGGCCAGCAAGACTTCAGACGCAACTTCACAATAGCATTCTTAGGATACCTACTGGAGAAATATTAACATTTCGTTCTGTTGGACTTCTGTACGAAGTATTATGATGGAATTTCCTAGCTATAAACCAGGTAAACCATTATTCTGATTAGTTTGTCTGCTAGTCTGAAGGCTTGTGTAGTTTCCTGTTTTTACATATTCTCCCCAACTTTACACTCGTGGATTTTCTTTGTACTTAATGTTCCAGTTCTAGCTTTACGATTTCACTGAGAACTATTTTCTTCTTGCATTCACTACTTGGTTGTCTGATTTGTTGTATGTGACAATTTGGAGAAATCCATTATCCAAGCTACATGAGCGTGTGGCTTATTCATGTACAGGAGATGCATTTAGATTCATCCGTATGATGTTAAACATTGGGGAGACTGACTACTTAGGAGAAATTCCTGAGAGCTACCAGTCTCTTGATAGCGTCCAATTAACATTGATTATTTGGACCAACACTTTGAGTGCCTACCAAGATTGTGGTGAAACCACTTGGTTTGAGGAATGGCACCAGTTCACCTTGTCTGCATGATGTCTGCATGAGGACAGACATGACTTAGGACATTCAATATCCCAGACAGATTCAGGGAAGGCATTTAATGTTCGACAGGACTGTGCGACCAGTCCTTCCGACAAGACAGTATGAATGAATCAGAAAGGGAGAGTGTAAGTGAGGTGAACATATATGGGAAACACTCCATTACACAAATGTATATGAATATGTATGTTTTGAGCTATAGATGTTCTAAATAGTTTTATGAATATATACATATATATTTATTTGTTTAGAACTGATATATGTTTATGTAACATGCCATCATATATATATCATCATACCATCATATATTATGACTTGAATGTATGTTTATATGAATGTATAGACATATGTGTTTTGAGATGTGTAGACGTAGATACTACCCATCTCCGTTCGTTTCATTCCAGATCTCTTAGGAGCAATGGACAGTCAACAACCCATATCAGGAAGTGACTTAGCCTTGTGAGGGACCAATTTGGACTCCTTCAATCTGACAGTGAACTGCGTCTCACTGGGGGAAGCATGACCTATGTGCTTCTGAGCTTTTCAGCCAGATGAGTTACGTATACCATACCATAATCATCATCATCATCATCATCATATGATCATCAAGATTAGAAATAATAAACACAGTTGTTGTATTTTAAAACTCAATTTGTCCGTATAATTCTAAATGTTTATAAATGTTTGTGTAGCGTAATCAAGTACACACATTATTGTATCATTTAGTGGGGGTTCGCACATATTGTCCAGAAGTGGGAATCTATGTCCGGGAGGTCTCTTGCCTATGCAGTCATAAGTAACCAGATTACGTTGCATGTCTTAACTCCTCCTTTCTCACTTCTGGTGATACCAAGTACAGCCAAATCTATATAGATATATTCTATCTTCAACGAGCCACTTCTTGGCTGTTTTCTTGAGTATCAGGGACAGTGTCTTAAATCAGCATAACAGACATTTGTTCCACGTTTTCTCTCTGTGATCTGGGGTAGCAATTAGTTCCTTCTGACAGAGTTAGGGGATCTTAAACTGCATCCAGAACTAAACACCAGCAGAAGAAAATGATTTTGGCTGAGTGGTTGCCCAACCGGGAGCTACCTCAAGCCAGTTGGTGACATATTGGTCTGCTCGTCCGCTATAGAATCCGGGAGTACACCCTAGAAAACTGGTTCGCGTCCAAGATATTGGTCTGCTCGTCCGCTATAGAATCCGGGAGTACACCCTAGAAAATTTTGGTTCGCTTCCGACTTATTGGTCTGCTCGCCCGCTATAGAATCCGGGAGTAAACCCTAGAACACTTTGGTTCACTCGCAAGGAACGAACCTATTTCAAATCTGTTAGTCTGGTATTATTCCGGTCTTGCCCATGGATAGAACCTAGGTCATTCTCACTTACATTCTTAGCAGCATTAGTTAGGTATAATTTATTTCTAATGTAATAGCTTGCTTGATTGTAGGCAAGATTGTGACACATTAGGAATTCTCATTCATGAGAGAATCAGAGAATAAATTCTAGACTATTGATTTTCATTAATCATTCTTTCATTCTTCACCCATAACATTTGCTAAGTATTAACTTAGGAATTTGTTTCTAGGGAAGTTTGTAGAATTTAAATAACTTGTTAAAAAGTTAATAACGGATAATATATGAGTTAATTTACATAATTCACCACTGTAGAATTAATAATCACATTAATTAGTGATATTAATTAGTTTATTGATGATTTACTTGATGATTTTTTGATTACATGCTTTATCATTTGATTTAATCATGAATAATTTGATAATGCTTAGTTAATTCAGTGTATGACGGACTGCTTTGCATCAACTTTCTCACTCAAATTCACTACTATCATTCTCATAGCAGTGTCAGTTCCTTTTGTCACTATCCTGCTCTAGCATAAATCTAACTAGCTCTGTGTAGGGTAATAATATAATTACTTGCCTGAGTTTAAGCTGAGAAGAGATCATGGATGCACGCACAGATTTCTTAGAGTCCGCTAGAGGATGGGGCATAAGGCTCAGCTTAGTAGGAGAGAAGCTAGAACTATTTATTAGAGAAGAAATGGATTGGTGGGACAAAGAAGATGAGCAGATGATGAAAAGAGTTGCAAAATTAGAAGCAGATATGCGTCACAAAGCTGAAGAAGATGAGATGAAGAAAAAGCAAATTGAAATACTGAACGTGAAGGAATCTACCAGCTCGACTGAGGAAAAGCCAAACACTCAAGCTGAAACTCTGATAGAAAGCAGGGAAACTGACCGTCACAAAGAAGAGGCATGCATTCCTTTGCAAATCCCCATGGCTCAGAAAAACAAAAACTGGGGCACAGAAAGGCAGATGCTTCCCCACTCAATTCCGAAAAATAAACGGAATAGGAATAAATGTACCAAGCGTACGGTAAACAGTCACAAACGTGATAAATGTTTACACCGCAATGAAAGCGGATTAGCTGGCTTGGCAACCCAGCATTCTCAGGAGCTTCTTAAGACTTCCCAAAGGAGAATAATCCAACAGGAGGAGGAGGACCTGAGGAAAACTATTAAAGAGATCGAAGGCGAGACCTTACCCGACTCTTTTATTCCCTTCAGTTCAGAGAAACTAGGAGTGGAAATGAATTCAACTGAGACCGGAATGGATGTAAAACAGGATTCCATTGTTTCTCACGGTGTGGCCACACAAGATGAAATAATTATCAGTTTGAATTACTTATCTCAGGTGGGATATGGCATTGAAAATGACATCCCACAACATTCACTTCTATTGGATTTGGAACAAGAAAACCAGACCAGGGAGAGAATACTTCAATTGGACTTGGCACAAGAGAGCACGGCCATGGAGGAAAAACAAGACACGGAGGAGAATTCTTACGATGTCAGTATCTTGGAGTCTTTCACAAAGGAAATTCAAGATATACAAAGCATTCATGTAGGTTATACCACGGACTCTGATTCAGGGACGATAAACATGTCTGCTAACAACAAAGAAGAAAATACTTCTTTGGACAGGATGAAGGTATTACCTATCATCAACACAGCTGAAGCTAACAGGGGATCACAAATGATGGACTCTGCAGCGGAACAAAACCGGAGCGGTTGGTATACTCAACACTCAAGACCTTGTTTACCTTTCACTTCAACCCATGTTGGATGGGGAGAACAGCTGTTTATGTATACTTCTACAAGGAGTGATACAAATTCACAGTTCTTGGGGAACAACATGATTTCTCAAAGCTGGACAACTTCTACTAGCCTTATACTTTCAAACACAGATTCAAAATGGAACTCTGTTGAAGAGGAACGCACCTGGATAAATAATTATCGAAGGAAGAAAACTCTTAAATCAGGAGGAAGTAAACGGACGCCCTACCAAGAACGAGGCAAGTATGAGTTGAATGCACATCATAAAATTATGATGTTTAGCAAATTTCCTGCCAAAAGGAGGAGATTAAAGGATTTTATTATGATCTTTGGCCGATGGAGGAAAAGAAAATGGAGCAACATTACTGCGACCAATTCTTTTAAGAAAACACTGATGGCACTTCCTCTGCTTATAGGACAAGGGCCAGAAATAAAGTGGATAATAACAGTCTCTCTGCGGCGCAGGAGAATCTTGTTATACATTTTGCAATTTCCCGGCTGGGAAAAAGTAAAACCTCCAGAGGACAGGACATTACCGAGCAATAGCCCGGAAATCCGACACAACACCAGAAGCAAAGATTTGCAAGATCTATCATGGGAGGATGGACATGGGATATTTCTTTTGACTCATAGAACATCCCACTGCCACAAAGAATATTGGGAACCCAGACTTAGAGGCAGTTGGAGAGCGGAGAGAACTTAGATACATTCTTGAATGCTGCCGAGGCTCTGTTATAGGCTTCATTAATGAACCTACTTAAATTGGAGAGCTATGTGATGGGACAGCCCCAGCAGCATCATAATTACCCAAGTTTTCAAGGAATTACAGAGCCCACAATATTTTTCTAAAATTCTCTAAAAGAATAAACGTTCCCCAGAAGAGGATAAAAACGTAAGAGAAAAATACAGAGTCACTTAGAGCCCGCACTATCATTTTTACTACATTGGTAGATCAAAGCAATGTCTGGTCTCTACATCTAAGAGATTTTCCCTTTGATGTTCTGATCAACCAGACATCGCGGAGCCAGTCAGTTGAGATTGACGTGTTAGTTTACAAGCCTGCGGTTGGAATAAGGACTAACACCTTACGTTCAACAGGACCTAACGTGTGAACCAGCCACGGCAGAATGGGAGATAAGAGGGTCAGCCAGACCCGTCTGAAATAATACATGGCAGTGCTACTCAGGGGAAAACCCCGTGTGATCCAAAGACGGCAATATAATGCAGGCCTAACACCTATCTATAAGTCCAGACATTGGGGAGACGGGACAACGTCTGTAATTGCCAACACAAAGGAGCAATTAGGACCAGATACTTAACACCTCACTGCAATACAGCGGCAAAGTAGGAACACATGGCTGACACACTATTGCCAGCAACCCAGGAAGACGGGTGTTAATAGCCTATTGGAATGTAATGACGCAACTGCCTCGCCGCCAAAGCATGTTTCATTGTTTCAGGAATGTGGCAGGGCATCGGTAAATTTGATTGACAGATGAAACTACCCTTCACACGAAAGGAGGAGGGGGGAGAAGAATTTGGCACTTAATCCATCTAGATAAATCGTCCTACATGAAAAATAGGTGGAGCCAACAGGAACTTGGACATAGTAATTAGCCAACGTGAAAACTAGCCAGGGATGAAGAGAATAAAACTACATGCATGGCCAGCAAGACTTCAGACGCAACTTCACAATAGCATTCTTAGGATACCTACTGGAGAAATATTAACATTTTGTTCTGTTGGACTTCTGTACGAAGTATTATGATGGAATTTCCTAGCTATAAACCAGGTAAACCATTATTCTGATTAGTTTGTCTGCTAGTCTGAAGGCTTGTGTAGTTTCCTGTTTTTACATATTCTCCCCAACTTTACACTCGTGGATTTTCTTTGTACTTAATGTTCCAGTTCTAGCTTTACGATTTCACTGAGAACTATTTTCTTCTTGCATTCACTACTTGGTTGTCTGATTTGTTGTATGTGACAATTTGGAGAAATCCATTATCCAAGCTACATGAGCGTGTGGCTTATTCATGTACAGGAGATGCATTTAGATTCATCCTGTATGATGTTAAACATTGGGGAGACTGACTACTTAGGAGAAATTCCTGAGAGCTACCAGTCTCTTGATAGCGTCCAATTAACATTGATTATTTGGACCAACACTTTGAGTGCCTACCAAGATTGTGGTGAAACCACTTGGTTTGAGGAATGGCACCAGTTCACCTTGTCTGCATGATGTCTGCATGAGGACAGACATGACTTAGGACATTCAATATCCCAGACAGATTCAGGGAAGGCATTTAATGTTCGACAGGACTGTGCGACCAGTCCTTCCGACAAGACAGTATGAATGAATCAGAAAGGGAGAGTGTAAGTGAGGTGAACATATATGGGAAACACTCCATTACACAAATGTATATGAATATGTATGTTTTGAGCTATAGATGTTCTAAATAGTTTTATGAATATATACATATATATTTATTTGTTTAGAACTGATATATGTTTATGTAACATGCCATCATATATATCATCATACCATCATATATTATGACTTGAATGTATGTTTATATGAATGTATAGACATATGTGTTTTGAGATGTGTAGACGTAGATACTACCCATCTCCGTTCGTTTCATTCCAGATCTCTTAGGAGCAATGGACAGTCAACAACCCATATCAGGAAGTGACTTAGCCTTGTGAGGGACCAATTTGGACTCCTTCAATCTGACAGTGAACTGCGTCTCACTGGGGGAAGCATGACCTATGTGCTTCTGAGCTTTTCAGCCAGATGAGTTACGTATACCATACCATAATCATCATCATCATCATCATCATATGATCATCAAGATTAGAAATAATAAACACAGTTGTTGTATTTTAAAACTCAATTTGTCCGTATAATTCTAAATGTTTATAAATGTTTGTGTAGCGTAATCAAGTACACACATTATTGTATCATTTAGTGGGGGTTCGCACATATTGTCCAGAAGTGGGAATCTATGTCCGGGAGGTCTCTTGCCTATGCAGTCATAAGTAACCAGATTACGTTGCATGTCTTAACTCCTCCTTTCTCACTTCTGGTGATACCAAGTACAGCCAAATCTATATAGATATATTCTATCTTCAACGAGCCACTTCTTGGCTGTTTTCTTGAGTATCAGGGACAGTGTCTTAAATCAGCATAACAGACATTTGTTCCACGTTTTCTCTCTGTGATCTGGGGTAGCAATTAGTTCCTTCTGACAGAGTTAGGGGATCTTAAACTGCATCCAGAACTAAACACCAGCAGAAGAAAATGATTTTGGCTGAGTGGTTGCCCAACCGGGAGCTACCTCAAGCCAGTTGGTGACAGCCGCTGGGGCTACGGAGTTCGTGCTTTGTGCGGCGCTTTCGGCGGGTCGTCCTGCGGTAAGAGACCGAGTCATATCTAAAAGGATAAAACCTGGGTCAATGAAGTCTTTTTGGTGACTGCCGTTTCCATCGACGATGAACTGAATTTTCATGGAGGACTGTTGTTTTGGCATTCTGGCGGCGGTATTATGCACAGTGTACCCGTGCGGGCTGTTGGCTTGCCGAGACTCCTGTCTGTTCCACTCTTCAATAGGGCCGTGAGGAGCATTTTATGTGATATTCACTGGCACAGGAATGGGGCAATATGGTGACGACCCGTTGCCGTGAAGTTGGAAGCACGACTAACTAACTAACTAACTAACTAACTAACTAACTAACTAACTAACTATCTTGTCTTGGCAACGGGGTAGATTGTCTAGTTGTGGCTATATTGTAGATGTGTGTTTGAGGAAATGGCATATTTTTACTATTTGGAACATTGAAATATTTGGTTGTTTTTTTTTTTTAATTGAGTATATTTACTAGTCGGGGAGCTGGAGTGAATTTATTTCATCGGAAGTTTTTACAAGATGAAAGTACAAACTAACATTCTATAACAACTTCAACATACAAAAGGACATGTCTCTAAATAGCAGTTTGCTCGGAAGCTGACATACACAGGGAGTAATAAACGTGTCAATTGGGTAGAACGAACAGTAATGGAGGGCATGGGGTACAAGATGAAAAGTCAACAAACACAAATATGGACACACAACATTAAAGACACAGTGGACATTACAATACATGGGGCAGCAACATTGGTAAACGTTAGCCTGGATGAGAGCAACGTCCTGTAAAACACGTTTCTATGAATTATAACCCACAGAGAGAATATGTCCAGCATGTGTTATTATGGAACTCACACTTCTGGATGCTAGTCAATAGTATAGAGATCCTGTACTGTGCTCAAGTTATCAGAATGTGATCTATGTGAGGAGACTGCGACACACTTATGGAGGTATGTGCGTACAGTCGCAGTGGTAGTTAGCGAACTCTAATCAAACGTATTACAAAAATGTTAATTATGGTGATTGTATCAGTTGTTGCAAACAGAGACGATTAACAAATGAATACACAAATGGAAGCATCATGTTTAGCTCACGTGCACGTACCAGGTGATAATTATGAGATACACAAGCCAAGTTTCTAGACACAATCAAAGTGGCTGTTTACAAGGAACAACACGGAGGGTGTCCTTGGCGTAGTGGTTAAAAGACCTGTCTCGGGCTTTACAGATTCTGGGTTCGATTCCGGAATTTGTCAATGAGTTCATTGGTGCAGTTTACTCACAACCACCTGCAGGTTTGTCGCTGAAGCTATCTAGTTAGTGCTTTCTGTGACGCCTTCTTCAGGTCACCATGCAGAAATAGACCCAGCCCCTTAAACCTTAAGGAACAACACTATTATTTAAAGCCCATGAGCATGGGGTAGAGGCTGGCAGGAAACCTTGCAAACCACTTCGCTACAGCAGATTTCACATGGTTAAACTATACCATTCACAAAACACATGTATAGTTTATCTAACCGTACAAATGATCGCAAGTAAAATACACAGTATACTTACGTGGTGGTGTTGTGGTGACTGAAAACAGAAATGATTTAATATATATATATATATATATATATATATATTATATATATATATTATATATATATATATATATATATATATATATATATATATATATATTATATTCATCGTTTAACAAATACATAATATGAAACAAACATCGTTACAGTGATTGCAGTGTGTTAATGTGTTAGAACTTGACTTTGTGGAAACCGACATTAGAAAGCGCATTTGCTTTCAAATACAGAAGAACGAAATTCGTTGCCGAAGAATATTGATTATATGTTTGTCAAGATATCATCACACAAATAACAACTAACAACACATTCCTGAGATAAAAGTTAAAGTAATCACTTATTAAATACTGTCAATACGATGTGAACGGGAAGAGCTTCACTTAGTGTGGGCCACAACATCAGAGATGGAGTGCTTATTTTCCTTCCTCATCCCGTTTCAATTCGCAATCAATTCCGAGGCATTTTCGTCTGCTGCACATTTCTCTGAGGCTACTCTCACTGGTGAGAAAGATAATCCGGTCTGCTGAAGAATTGGCATCAGTGTTTTGTCGGGAAACAGCACTAATGAATATAGATTACGAGTATGACTCAATGGTTCTCTACAGAGCAAAATACAAATATAAATGTGACGCCAGACTGAAGCACTATGATAGAAAGTTGTATTTACTACAGCATAACTGACAATACATGCTTCCTTTAACAGTCGATTTGAATTATGGAAACCATATCCACCATCCTTGGGCTGTCCATTAAACCTATGGAAACAATGACCCTAATTCATCAGCTGTTCTTTATGGCCTCATCCCCATGCCATGACAGCAACTGTCAAGAATTGTCTGTAGCTGTCTTCCTCAAACCTCTCTTTCTGCAAAACTGTTCAGTAGTCACATTTTACCGTTTCTGTCTTCTTAAGAAGAGACCAAAAATAATGATTATCTCTTTGTGTTTAATTAACGATATGTCAATTGAAAACTCAAATGGTAATACGTGTAATAGTTTGACTAATAGGACAGCGGTTTAATATAGGCATACCAGATTGTTTGACGACAAATAAATTGTGCATGCAATTTATGCTGGCACGTGACCCTAAAACATGTATGTTTCACTGTAGTTGAATATTAATTTTACAAATATTAAACTAATGTGGTAGACCTGTTGTTCTCAACCTTTTTTGGCCCATGCCTCCCTTTACCATATGTTCAGAACATCATTCCCCTCCCCCCCCCCCCCTTTCGAATTTCCTCCCTATAAATCCCCCCTCTCACCCTTATACAGTATACATAAAAATGGAAGCTAAATATAAAAACACATTACTAGAACAAGTCTAGACATCTACATAACACGTGATTTGCGGGTCTACTTACATTATAAAACGAATTTCATTAGGGTGAGAAGTACAGAACCGTAAAATGTAGAGCGAAAAACAATATCAAGTAACTGGTTCTTGTATTAAAGCGATCTTGAAATAATCTTAATCCCCCCCCCCCCCCCCTCCCGGAAACCATAATAATTCTCCCCTAGAGGGAAATCCCCACCGGTTGAGAACCACTGTGACAGACAATTACACAAGCATCGTCACATGGCATGAACTATAAAGTGAAGGTAATATAAATGAACAAACGAATGAAGTATATATTCATATTGTCACAAGGACGACAACAGAGATGTTAGCAGTGAGTAACGAGCAGCCTAACAAATGAAGTCATGGCAGTAACAGTGACATCAGAGCTTTTACAGTAACTAAGAGCATTCTGACATCTGAGGTCATGACAGTAAGAGTGACTGCAGGGCTTTTGCAGTGACTATGAGCAGCCTACCAATTGAATCCATGGACAGTAAGAGTGACTGAGGGTGCAGGGAGCAGCTAATGAATGCAGTAAGAGTGACTGCAGGGCTTTTGCAGTGACAACGAGCAGCCTACCAATTGAATCATGGCAGTAAGAGTGACTGCAGGGCTTTTGCAGTGACAACGAGCAGCCTACCAATTGAATCATGGCAGTAAGAGTGACTGCAGGGCTTTTGCAGTGACAACGAGCAGCCTACCAATTGAATCATGGCAGTAAGAGTGACTGCAGGGCTTTTGCAGTGACAACGAGCAGCCTACCAATTGAATCATGGCAGTAAGAGTGACTGGAGGGCTTTTGCAGTGACAACAAGCATCCTACCAATTAAACCATGTCAGTAAGAATTACTGCAAGGCTTTTGCAGTGACAACGAGCAGCATACCAATTGAACATTGGCAGTAACAGTGACATCAGAGCTTTTACAGTAACTAAAAGCATTCTGACATTTGATGTCATGGCAGTAAGAGTGACTGCAGGACTTTTGCAGTGACTATGAGCAGCTTACCAATTGAACCATGGCAGTAACAGTGACAGCAGCTTTTTTTCGAGACACACAGTATATCCATGGATGCTTGTTCGGCGACTCCAGGAATATACTAAGATCCAGACTGTCTGGACCACGAGTCCGTGGCTTGAATCTCAGAGAAGGTCAAGATCTCTGTGTCATTGATGGTTCAGTGTGTAAGAGGAAACGAGCCGGCAGATCGGATTGCGGCAAAGTAGCTGCTTTGGGGAGCAGGTGAATAATGTATCAGGCTGATATCCTGAACACCCTTTCCTGGAGACTGGCAGAGCAAATGATTCAAGGGATGGGGAGATTTGTTGACTATGATTAGAATAAAAGAACAACACATTAAACGGGTCTAAAATAGACAAGAACGCCATGCATGAAGCCTGTTTAGTACAAGTGTCACATGTTACCTTCACAAACCTTCTGACAATACATCCATTAAACGTTCTGTATATTACCTTCACAAACCTTCTGACAATACATCCATTAAACGTTCTGTATATTACCTTCACAAACCTTGCGACATGTAAGCTTCATGAAACCTTTACAACATACCCTTACGTATTTTATGATATGTCATCTGCATAAAACGTGTTATACATTAACTTCACAGACCTGGTGACATGTTATCTGTATTCATCTTGTGTCATATTACCTCCACATAACTTCCCTATAAGTAAAGTTGCAACTGTATCCAATGCGTTGAAGCTCTTCACGCTTTCCACATGACCATCATTGCCAGCGATGCCATTGGCCTCAGTTACATTCACGGATCCCACAGTCAGCACAAACATCTCAGCACCCGTGGCAGCCCGGAATGCATTTGCAACCTCGATGGCTGTGGAAACAGGATTAGAACATGGAGAGATCTATTGTAGGGCAAAATGGGGTAGACAGAAATATGATGAGGGCTGGAGAAATCAGTGATAGGACAGAGAGAGGAAGACAGAAATATTATGAGGACAGGACAGATCAGTGGTAGGACAGACTGAGGTAGACAGAAATATGATGAGGGCTGGAGAAATCAGTGGTAAGACAGACATAGGTAGACAGAAATATGATGATAGCATGGAGAGATCAGGGATAGGTCATGGAGAGATCTGTGGTAGGACAGACTGAGGTAGACAGAAATATGATGGTAGCGTGGATAGATCTGTGGTAGGACAGACTGAGGTAGACAGAAATATGATGATAGCGTGGAGAGTTCTGTTGTACCACAGACATAGGTAGACAGAAATATGATGATAGCATGGAGAGATTTGTGGTAGGGCAGACAGAGGTAGACAAAAATATGATGAGGTCATAAAGAGATATGTGGTAGGACGAAGAGATATAGACAGAAATATGATGACAGGATGGAGAGATTTGTGGTAGGGTAGATAGAGGTAGACAGAAATGTAATGACGTCAGGAGAGATAATGTGGTAGGACAGACAGAGGTAGACATAAATATGATGAGGTCATGGAGAGATCTGTGGTAGGACGAACAGAGGTAGACAGAAATATGATGACAGCATGGAGAGATTTGTGGTAGGGCAGACAGAGGTAGACAAAAATATGATGAGGTCATAAAGAGATATGTGGTAGGGCAGACAGAGGTAGACAGAAATATGATGAGGGCACGGAGAGGATGATGAGGGCTGGCAGAGACAGCTTACTGGTGTCATATTGTCTGAACACCCATCAGTCATCACAAAACACAGCAAAGCACCCCAGGTCTTCGACCGCTGCTGTTATGTAACCACCTTTCCACAGGCCAGAAATGCTTCGGCAGTATAGGTTAGGACCGTTTCTCTTGATAGTTCCGTTAATTTTCTGTTAGAAAAGAGGTAAAGGATAGTCATTTAAATGGTCCATGGGCCGTAGTGGCATAGTGTTGGTGCTGTCAAGCAGCTGGCAAGGGCTCAATCCCAGCAAACGCCCGGATTATGTGAACTTACCAGTGGTCAGTGGGACAGTGGGGCAGTGGGACAGTGGGTCAGTGGGACAGTGGGGCAGTTATTCAGACCGACTTGCTGAACACATTTGTGAATCTGCCTCCCACATGGGAAACAAGTATCTGTGTCAATTTATTTTGTTTCCTTGCTTCGTTGTTTTTTTTAGATCTATTTTGTGGTCCTGTCCTTGACAAAGGTACTTACAATCGAAACGTTGGCCGTCCTTGTGTCCTATAGTAGTTATTTTTTTAAGAACGTTTTAAATGTTATTTTATTATTTCATTTTATATTATTTATTGATTGCTTCTGATTTTGGATAAGTCACACTTTGTTTTCACCAGTGTGCGATGGATTTCCCTGTAAGTTATGTGCATTGTGTTCTGTTTAGTATGTTGTCTTCTTTTTCACAGGAGCCTAATGCTGTACCTAATTGTATCCATTCATAATATGCACCAAGTACAACATATACGTAAAGTAGACTGAGGTGAGTTTATATTTCACAAATATTAGCGACAGTCATGCACATCACCAACACCCAGATGTTTTGGCTACAGAAAGAGCTTCAAACAGGAACAGTGAGTTCCACGAAGAATAGTATAATCCTCTTCTCCCTTTCTCGGTTGAACTGTGTAGTCTTACGACGCTACACCTTCCAGATGTCAGTGTGTCGACTCCCACTTGTCTGTGTGTGCCACTGACGTTAAAACGATGTGAGCCTTCAGCGGGTGTTTGTCTATCGGAGTTGGTGGATGTAGCTAGTACTCATTACCACGGTATAGCAGCCACGGGTGGGTGGAGAGCCTTGGTTGACTTATGAAGACAGAAGACAGAACGATGTGTAGATTGGCACTGGAACTTCACCCGATATGCATAAGCAGACCGTGTCACGTTGTGTTATAACGTGCTGGTATGGGAGCCGGTCGTCAGAAAGCAATGGCAAACTACTGAACGTAACACTTGACTAGTACATCAACAGCAGCTGAAAATGCTGGTGTTGACTGCAACGTCCCGTAAGGGATACGCAACTTTAAAGAAAAAACAATGTAGGATATTTTCAGCAATCCAAAACAGGACCTCGGGCCAATAGCACAAATACAGGTCATAGGTGTGACGTATAATAACCTTGATATTAATAAACACACATCAGTGAGTATAGTGGGAACAATTGCATGTGAAAATTGTATGGGCATTATAAAATGTGAAAACGTGGTAACTTTAGGCAAAGCAAAATATATATGACGCGCTGATATAACCCATGCTTTCAATTAATGATTTAGTAGTCTCGCACCACTATTGTTTTCTCAAGACACTCGTCCTCTGTGTTGTTTTCTTCCAAGACACTCGTCATCTGTTGTTTTTCCTCCAAGACACTCGCCCTCTGTTTTTTTTTCCTTCCAAGACACTCGTCCCTCTGTTGTTTTCATCCAATAATCTCATCCACGGTTATTTTCTACCGAAGACACACATCCGACAATTGTTTTCTTAACAACACAGGCAACCCACTATGTTTTCCATTTAAGAATATCCTCTCACTATTATTTTTTGTACCACAGACAGAGGTAGACAGAAATATGATGAGGTCATGGAGAGTTCTGTTGTACCACAGACAGAGGTAGACATAAATATGATGAGGTCAATGAGAGTTCTGTTGTACCACAGACATAGGTAGACAGAAATATGATGAGGTCATGGAGAGTTCTGTTGTACCACAGACATAGGTAGACAGAAATATGATGAGGTCATGGAGAGTTCTGTTGTACCACAGAAATAGGTAGACAGAAATATGATGAGGTCATGGAGAGTTCTGTTGTACCACAGACATAGGTAGACAGAAATATGATGATATCGTGGAGAGTTCTGTGGTAGGGTAGATAGAGGTAGACAGAAATGTAATGAGGTCATGGAGAGATATGTGGTAGGACTGACAAAGGTAGACATAAATATGATGAGGTCATGGAGAGATATGTGGTAGGACGAAGAGATATAGCCAGAAATATGATGACAGGATGGAGAGATTTGTGGTAGGGTAGATAGAGGTAGACAGAAATGTAATGAGGTCATGGAGAGATATGTGGTAGGACAGACAGAGGTAGACATAAATATGATGAGGTCATGGAGAGATCTGTGGTAGGACGAACAGAGGTAGACAGAAATATGATGACAGCATGGAGAGATTTGTGGTAGGGCAGACAGACGTAGACAGAAATATGATGAGGTCATAAAGAGATATGTGGTAGGGCAGACAGAGGTAGACAGAAATACGATGAGGGCACGGAGAGGATGATGAGGGCTGGCAAGAGACAGCTTACTGTGTGTCATATTGTCTGAACACCCATCAGTCATCACAAAACACAGCAAAGGCACCCCAGGTCTTCGACCGCTGCCTGTTATGTAACCACCTTTCCACAAGGCCAGCAATGCTTCGGCAGTATAGGTTAGACCGTTTCTCTTGATAGTTCCGTTAATTTTCTGTTAGAAAAGAGGTAAAGATAGTCATTTAATGGTCCATGGGCCGTAGTGGCATAGTGTTGGTGCTGTCAAGCAGCTGGCAGGGCTCAATCCCCAGCAAACGCCGGATTATGTTGTCTTACCAGTGGGTCAGTGGGACAGTGGGGCAGTGGGACAGTGGGTCAGTGGGACAGTGGGGCAGTTATTCAGACCGACTTGCTGAACACATTTGTATATCTGCTCCCACATGGGAAACAAGTATCTGTGTCAATTTATTTTGTTTCCTTGTTTCGTTGTTTTTTTTAGATCTATTTTGTGGTCCTGTCCTTGACAAAGGTACTTACAATCGAAACGTTGGCCGTCCTTTGTGTCCTATAGTAGTTATTTTTTAAGAACGTTTTAAATGTTATTTTATTATTTCATTTTATATTATTTATTGATTGCTTCTGATTTTGGATAAGTCACACTTTGTTTTCACCAGTGTGCGATGGATTTCCCTGTAAGGTATGTGCATTGTGTCTGTGTTTAGTATGTTTCTTCTTTTCACAGGAGCCTAATGTACCTAATTGTATCCAATTCATAATATGCACCAAGTACAACCATAATACGGTAAAAGTAGACTGAGGTGAGTTTATATTTCACAAATATTAGCGGCAGTCATGCACATTACCAACACCCAGATGTTTTGGCTACAGAAAGAAGCTTCAAACAGGACAAGTGAGTTCACGAAGAATAGTATAATCCTCTTCTTCCCCTTTCCTCGGTTGAACTGTGTAGGTCTTACGACGCTACACCTTCCAGAGGTCAGTGTGTCGACTCCCACTTGTCTGTGTGTGCCACTGATGTTAAAACGATGTGAGCCTTCAGCGGGTTTTTGTCTATCGGAGTTTGGTGGATGTAGCTAGTACTCATTACCATGGTATAGCAGCCACGGGTTGGGTTGGAGAGCCTTGGTTGCCTTATGAAGACAGAAGACAGAACGATGCGTAAGATTGGCACTGGAACTTCACCCGATATGCATAAGCAGACCGTGTCTCGTTGTGTTATAACGTGCTGGTATGGGAGGCGGTCGTTCAGAAAGCAATGGCAAACTACTGAACGTAACACTTGACTAGTACATCAACAGCAGCTGAAAAATGCTGGTGTTGACTGCAATGTCTCGTAAGGGATACGCAACTTTAAAGAAAAAACAATGTAGGATATTGTTCAGCAATCCAAACACAGGACCTCGGGCAATAGCACAATACAGGTCATAGGTGTGACGTAATAATAACCTTGATATTAATAAACACACATCAGTGAGTATAGTGGTGAACAATTGCAATGTGAAAATTGTATGGGTATTATAAAATGTGAAAACGTGTGTAACTTTAGCAAAGCAAAATATGTATGACGCGCTGATATAACCCATGCTTTCAATTAATGATTTAGTAGTCTCGCACCACTATTGTTTTTCCTCCAAGACACTCGTCCCTCTGTTGTTTTTCTTCCAAGACACTCGTCCATCTGTTGTTTTTCCTCCAAGACACTCGTCCCTCTGTTGTTTTTCTTCCAAGACACTCGTCCCTCTGTTGTTTTCAATCCAATAATCTCATCCCACGGTTATTTTCTACCGAAGACACACATCCGACAATTGTTTTCTTAACAACACAGGCAACCCACTATTGTTTTCCATTTAAGAATATCCTCTCACTATTATTTTTTGTACGAGACAGTTGTTCCACTGCTGTTTTGCATCCAAGAATCTCGTCCAACTATTGTTTTCCATCCATTAATCTCGTCCAACTACTGTTTTCCATTCAAGAATCCTGCTTCACTATTGTTTTACTTTTGAAAATTTAGCCCCACTATTTTTGTCAATCCATTAATGTCATCCCACTATTGTTGTCTCAACGAGACACTCGCCACACAATTGGTTTCCATCCCAGAATCTCGTCACATTACTGTTTCCCATCTCAGAAACTCGTCCCACTAATAGAGTCAAGAGAATTAGAGACACGAGTCTTGACCCATTATTGTTTTCCTTTCACAAATCTCGTCCTTCTATTGTTTTAAATATCGTGCCACTATTGTTTTCATTGCATGTCACTAACCCCAAATAATTCCATATACAGAAACACAAAAGTAAACTTCTCAAATAGAAGTATACACGGAGTCACCAACAAGAGGAATATGTCAGTAACTTAGCAATCATATAAATGTACTGAAATAAAGCACATGGAGACGGACAATGGAATCCAACCAAATTAGAGAGAACTCTTACAGTCTCTAATATATCACTATCAATGAATGTAAGAAGGAGAGTGCTGAAATGCTTTATAGAATATGTTTTGCTGTACGGCTGTAAATCTTGGAATGTAAATGAACTAATTAGGGAGAGATTGGAGGAAACCGAGATGTATATGGTTCCTGAGACGAATATTGCGAATTCCTTGAACTGCCAAAGTAACTATCAACGAGAGCCCGAAGGAGGCTAATGAAATTAGAATATTATATGCAACAGTTAGAAAGAGGCAAACATATATTTGGTCATGTGATGAGAAGAGAGGCATTGAAGAACATCGTGACGACTGGAAAGGTAGAGGGGGAGAGAGGCAGAGGCAGACCAAGAGAAATGATGATGGATAGATTGAGACGATGGCATGGAGGAATATCAACAGCGGAGCTGATCTAGAAGACCAAGACTGAGATCTGTGGAGAGCCATGATACGCCTACGCCAGCCAGCATGGTATTTAATGATGATGAGGAAGACAATGGGTCTGTACGCCATATTGGTATAGATAAGCCGGCACTAGAAGGATGGCTGCTCAAGATCATGTCTGCCGTGGTTACGTCCGTGGATATGGTACCGATGGCAGGCTGGATCGATCTGTGGGTTCAAGTTCAAGCATTGTCCTATGTAGAGAACATAAGACCAGCTAAACGACTGAAAAAGACGCGGATAACTTGGCAAACAGGACAAGAACACACACATTGTCGTATATTCTGATAAGTTCGTGACATGCTAAACAAAAAAAAGTCAAAGCCTGTCGTCATGTCACCTGATGATGATGCTGAAAAACAAAACACGAAACTGCAGCTCAAATGTTAATCCACAAAAACAAACAGTAGAATAAGTGGCACACCTTCGCGATGTCGTCGCCGTTGGTGAAGTCTTTGTAGTTAAATATAGATTTAAACGTGGTGCTGAAGGTTCCCATACCGAACAGGATTCGTTCGGGCCCTACAGGAACCGACGTAACAATCTTAGATAGGAAGTTCATGCCTCTCCCCCAGCCAATATTACTGATGCTGCCGGAGTCGTCACATAAGATGTAGACATCGACCTTTTGGGGATTGGGACAAATTGATGCTGGGAATTGTAAAGAATGATTATGGTAAATAGTGAATATGTGTGTACACATATATACACGTGCATCAATATAATCAGGCTAGAACACTGAAGCGTATACAGATTCATACGTACATAGGCACACATAATATATATATATATATATATATATATATATATATATATATATATATATATATATATATATATATATATATAATACGTCGCAGTCAACCAAAACATTTTTGGCTCTTCGTGATTATTATTATAGTATATGGCATCCACTAAATAGTATCACATCGCATCCACTTTGAAGAATATACTGATGGTAACAGTACCATTCACGAAGTAGTTTGCTGGTGTCTGTGTTTGTTTATTTATGTCAGCATACAGGCTATATTTAAATGAGCCGAAAGGCATACAGCACCACACTGATCCAAGAGGAGACCTTCTCTTTCATTAGTGGACCAGCTGGGGCGAGATCACACTGGGTCTGAACCAGAACTAGAACATTCTCGCACTAGCTGTGTCACCAGCTGGAGAGAGATAGTCTGTACTAGAACATTCTCACCCTGGCTGTGTCACCAGCTGGAGAGAGATAGTCTGTACTAGAACATTCTCACATTAACTGTGTCACCAGCTGGAGAGAGATAGTCTGTACTATAGTGTGGTTTTTTTTGGTTGCCTCAATATAAAATTCAATATCTCAGTAACGGGCTGAGATAAAATGATGAGATTTAGTATATAACCTTATCATTATGTCCACCCAACAAAAAAATTTTTGTTCTGGAGATTTTACAGCAGATTTTAAAGTTAGCTTATATACGGTATATTAATTATGACTTAAAGATTACGTCCATGATTTTAACAGTTTTACAGCTTCCCCAAGATTCGACCCAAATTATTCAAAATTTTCACGTGACTTTCGTTTTCAAACAAACAGCGCGAAGATTCAGAGGCGTCTCCAAATGTGGGTTCTTTCATGAAACATGATTATATAAATAAACTAGCTGACAAGGCCCGGTTTCTGGTGGAAATCAATCAATCAATCAATCAATCTATCTATCGGTCTGTCTATCTGTCTGTCTGAATGTCTGAATGTCTGCCGGTCGGCTGACCCATCCACCGACCGACCGACCGACCCACCGACCTACCGATATCTATCTATCTATCTATCTGTCTGTCTGTCTATCTATCTATCTATCTATCTATCTATCTATCTATCTATCTATCTATCTATCTATCTATCTATCTATCTATCTATCTATCTATCTATCTATCTAATCTATCTATCTATCTATCTGTCTGTCTGTCTGTCTGTCTGTCTGTCTGTCTGTCTGTCTGTCTGTCTGTCTGTCTGTCTGTCTGTCTGTCTGTCTGTCTGTCTGTCTGTCTGTCTGTCTGTCTGTCTGTCTGTCTGCCTGTCTGCCTGCCGGCCCACCCACCCACCGACCGATCGACGGACGTACCGATATCTATCTATCTATCTATCTATCTATCTATCTATCTATCTATCTATCTATCTATCTATCTATCTATCTATCTATCTAATCTATCTAATCTATCTGTCTGTCTGTCTGCCTGCCTGCCTGCCGGCCCACCCACCCACATACCGACCGACCGACAGATATCTATCTATCTATCTATCTATCTATCTATCTATCTATCTATCTATCTATCTATCTATCTATCTATCTATCTATCTATCTGCCTGCTGGCCCGACCACCCACCCACCGACAGACCGACCGACCTACCGATATCTATCTATCTATCTATCTATCTATCTATCTATCTATCTATCTATCTATCTATCTATCTATCTATCTATCTATCTATCTATCTGTCTCTCTGCCTGCCTGCCTGCCGGCCCACCCACCCACATACCGACCGACCGACCGACAGATATCTATCTATCTATCTATCTATCTATCTATCTATCTATCTATCTATCTATCTATCTATCTATCTATCTATCTATCTATCCATCCATCCATCCGTCCGTCCGTCCGTCCGTCCGTCCGTCCGTCTGTCTGCCTGCCTGCCGACCCACCCACCCACCAACCGACCGACCGACCTACCGATATCTATCTATCTATCTATCTATCTATCTATCTATCTATCTATCTATCTATCTATCTATCTATCTATCAGCCTGCCTGCCGGTCGGACCACCCATCCACCGACAGACCGACCGACCTACCGATATCTATCTATCTATCTATCTATCTATCTATCTATCTATCTATCTATCTATCTATCTATCTATCTATCTATCTATGTATCTATCTATCTATCTATCTACCTATCTGCCTGCCGGCCCGACCACCCACCCAGAGACAGACCGACCGACCTACCGATATCAATCTATCTAATCTATCTGTCTGTCCTATCTATCTAATCTATCTGTCTGTCTGTCTGCCTGCCTGCCTACCCACCCACCCACTAACCGACCGACCTACCGATATCTATCAATCTATCTATCTATCTATCTATCTATCTATCTATCTATCTATCTATCTATCTATCTATCTATCTATCTATCTATCTATCTATCTATCTCTATCTATCTATCTATCTATCTATGTATCTATCTATCTATCTATCTATCTGTCTGTCTGCCTGCCTGCCGACCCACCCACCCACCGACCGACCGACCCACTGACCGACCGATCCACCCACTCAGCCAGCCAGCCAGCCATCCATCCACCCACCTATCTTTCTGCCTACCTACCTACCTACCTACCTACCTTTCTGTCTGTCCGGGCCGCGTCATTCATTTTATTCGGAGACTGCCGAGGGTCGTCGCTGGAGCTACGGAGTTCGTGCTTTGTGCGACGCTTTCCGCGCTGCGGAAAGAAACTGAGCCATATGGGATAAAAACCCGGTGCAATGCAGCCGATTCTGTCGACTGTAAGCTACTTCTTTGATTGCACCCACTCCCATACGAATCCAGATACGCCTTTGTTTGTCATCTGAATTTGCAGGTCCTCATTACCGTAAACATAACTTTTTTAACAAGAAATCACTAGTTGTTAAGCAAAACATCAAAGGAATGATGCCGCTTTTAATGATTTAAGTTGTTTTTGGACATATCAAAGACATATTCCTTGGGTGGGGGTAAATATAAGACGGCTGGAGAAATTTCATAACGATGCAACAGATAGTTTTCAAAATAATTGATCTTGAATGACGGCATAAATTTCCGGACAGACTATAGAACATTCTCACATTAACTGTGTCACCAGCTAGAGACAGATAGTCTGAACTAGAACATTCTCACATTGATTGTGTCACAAGCTGGAGACAGATAGTCTGAACTAGAACGTTGTCACATTAACTGTGTCACCAGCTAGAGAGATATAGTCTGCACTAGAACATTCTCACACTGGCTGTGTCACCAGCTGGAGAGAGATAGACTGAACTAGAACATTCACACATTGACAGTGTCACCAGCTGGTGAGAGATAGTCTGTACTAGAACATTCTCACATTGACTGTGTCACCAGCTGGAGAGAGATAGTCTGAACTAGAACATTCTCACATTGATTGTGTCACAAGCTGGAGACAGATAGTCTGAACTAGAACATCCTTACATTGATTGTGTCACAAGCTGGAGACAGATAGTCTGAACTAGAACGTTGTCACACTGACTGTGTCACAAGGTGGAGAGAGATAGTCTGAACTAGAACATTCTCACACTGGCTGTGTCACCAGCTGGAGAGAGATAGTCTGAACTAGAACATTCTCACACTGGCTGTGTCACAAGCTGGAGAGAGATAGTCTGAACTAGAACATTCTCACATTGACTGTGTCACAAGCTGGAGAGAGATAGTCTAAACTAGAACATTGTCACGCTGACTGTGTCACAAGGTGGAGAGAGATAGTCTGAATTAGAACAGTGTCACATTGACTGTGTCACCAGCTGGAGAGGGATAGTCTGAACTAGAACATTCTCACATTGACTGTGTCACCAGCTGGAGACAGATAGTCTGAACTAGAACATTGACACACTGACTGTGTCACAAGGTAGAGTGAGATAGTCTTGAACTAGAACAGTGTCACACTGACTGTGTCACCAGCTGGAGAGAGATATTCAGAACTAGAACATTCTCACATTGACTGTGTCACCAGCTGGAGAGAGATAGTCTGAACTAGAACATTCTCACACTGGCTGTGTCACCAGCTGGAGAGAGATAGTCTGAACTAGAACATTCTCACACTGGCTGTGTCACCAGCTGGAGAGAGAGTCTGAACTAGAACATTCTCACACTGGCTGTGTCACCAGCTGGAGAGAGATAGTCTGAACTAGAACAGTGTCACAATGTCTGTGTCATCAGCCGGAGAGAGATAGTCTGAACTAAAACTGTCTGAGACTGGTAGTGTCACTAGGTATTCCTGTGAACCTTTTTTATCAGTTATCATCTTCGAGCTTTGAACACCATGCAACATGTCCATTGCAGAAAGTCGCTCTCATAAAGGCTGGTGGAGAAGCCTCTCGATCCCTTGTCACCTGTCGTGCCTCATACACCACCATGCTCAGTATTTGTAAATTGTCCTACCTCACCTTCGTACCGGACGACCATTGCGTATTCTTGCGGGGTCTATGCCATGCATCATTAGGGGATCGGCAGGGGTTCTGGATGAATCTTAAAAACCAGGAGAACTTCTAATCTTCGCTGGCTGTTGAACGAGGGGACGGAGCCCTGGAATGCCCTGAGTGCCTTGATGTCGGTTCTTAGCTCACCTCAACTTAACTATTCTGACCAAACATTTCTCATCATCTCATCTCATCATGTGCATCTTTTATCGGAACCATTATGACATTTAATTAGGCCAGCGGAATTAAGCTTCGGAGACCTTACTATATTTCTCAGCCAGATGTGGAGACTTTCGGTAATCTTCTTCTCTTTTTGTGTCCACGATATTCTAAGTATTTTTCTGTGACACTTCGGCTCACAATCTCCAATTCTCTTCTTTAATGATTACGACAAAACCCGTGATGTCTTGTTTTTCTTCTTCTGAGACAACCGTTTGCCATGAGTCTAAGATTCTATGCCAAGCATGGGGTCTTCACCAGTCACCAGATTCTGTCTCGAGGAATCGCTCCAGTCTAATTGATTTCACCCTCAGTTTGAAGAAGTAAGGGCAGTCTTGTGAACATCTTTGTTTGTTTGTTTGTTTTTTTTTTTTTACATCCAATCTGAAAATAATTGTTGGTCTAGTTGTTTCTTATAGTGCGTAAGAATGTATCGTTGTATTCCGTTGTACGTTGGAATTATCACACCGCCAACACATGTATGCGATGGAGTTGTATTAGAAATTAATAATTATCTTCAATCTATCGTAAACATAAAGCGTTTGATTTTTCATTTACTGTATATTACTGTGTATAATCACTGGTATCATGAAGACTAATAGACTACAATGGCTGGGGCATATAGAAAGAATGGAAGATAATAGGGAAACAAAACTCGCTTACACTCAGGAAATAAATGACCGTAGACCCCGAGGTAGACCAAGAAGACGGTGGAGAGATAATACATGTACAGACCTACAAGCACTTGGAATCAACGACTGGCAAGAGAAGGTCCACCAGAGAGACGAATGGAGACGGATTGTATTTGCAGCAAAGAACCTCAATAGCTCGAAAAGCTGAAGAAGAAGAAGTATATTATTTAGATGACAACTCAGACTTTTGATATAATACGCGCATATTAATTGACGATAAGTTGGTACATAGTGCTTGATAACAGACATCACTATGGCCACCTATTTACGCTATTAATGTTTGTCTACAATGGATCATTGTCAATACATGGCCATTTCCACCATGACGCACCATCTGACGTCTCACACGCTCAAGGTCTGACCTGTCAACAGTCATGTTCTGATATGTCTTTATTCCTTTCCTGATCGTTTCCCTGCATGCAACGCCTTCAACTGTGGCTTGCTCCCAAAGTGCAATATCAATCCTGTATCAATAATTCCCCACTTAGACACACCTTTGTAACGTAGCAGAGGCAACACCCGAAATCTTTTCGCCATCTGTAATTCACCAAAGAAGATATCCTTTTGTGTTTGACTATCGCCCAGCCTCCCAAAGTATCCTATTCATCTAATCTACGAAGACTGAGCAAGGAGCAAACAGTCATACAGTATCTTTTATATATATATATATATATATATATATATATATATATATATATATATATATATATATATATATATATATATATATATAATATATATATATATATAGGCTGGCAGAATAAATGTTTGATGTTTTTGTTGAATGTGATTCCCAAGTACTTTAATTTATTCTCTCTACTGAAATGACGTCCATTCAATGTAGTACATGGACATCCCCCTTCACGATTCGGTTATCCAGGGAATATTAAACAACATATGCCTTGTGTGGCCCATTGTGTCCATGCACAATTCCGCCACCCTGTTTACTGCCGACTGTTAAGTCTTCAGACATTATGTCCCTTCTCCTCACTGTCTGTTCACCACTATATCATATCTTTCCCAATGCTAGGATACCAAGAATATCTACAGTTACTGTATTTCTCGGACTACATACCCAGTGCTGCCATACCAAGAATATCTACAGGTACTGTATTTCCCGGACTACATGCCCAGTGCTGCCATACCAAGAATATCTACAGGTACTGTATTTCCCGGACTACATACCCAGTGCTGCCATACCAAGAATATCTACAGGTACTGTATTTCTCGGACTACATACCCAGTGCTGCCATACCAAGAATATCTACAGTTACTGTATTTCTCGGACCACTTTAAAGCAGTGTACATGTGTACTCAGGGAGTGTTGCCATCAATAAGATGTTAAGAGAGGTGTGTACCAAACTTTCTTGCCTGGATCTGGAATGCAGGGATGTAAACCCGCACCTAAAGTAAAACTGGCGTATACGTGTACTCTAACGATGATGATGTTGTGTATTTGTTATTCGCAACGCATCTGTTAACTGCTATTTCTGCAAGCTTTCACACACACACACACACACACACACACATACATACACACGAAACATGATGACAATGAGATTCAAATATCTTGTCGTAAAGAATCACATACGAATTGAGGAAAATTAAAACTTACGAACTGGAGGCGGTGGTGGTACTGAAGAGAAAACACACATATATATATATATAGATATATATATATTACACATTATTACGAGTACTATTAATTCTAGCGTAGATTTATACAAAAGCAGTAGCACACACACACACACATACACATACACACACACATACACATACACACATACACATACACATACACACATACACATACACACACACATACACATACACACACACACACATACACATACACACATACACATACACATACACATACACATACACACACACATACACATACACACACACACATACACATACACACATACACATACACAGATACGCAAGCACACACAGTATAAACATCTCTAAAAGACCAGACAGACTGAACGACAGACAGACAGACAGACAGACAGACAGACACAGACAGACAAACAGACAGACAGACAGACAGACAGACAGACAGACAGACAGACAGACAGACAGACAGACAGACAGACAGACAGACAGATAGATAGATAGATAGATAAATAGATAGATAGATAGATAGATAGATAGATAGATAGATAGATAGATAGATAGATAGATAGATAGATAGATAGATAGATAGATAGATAGATAGATAGATAGATAGATAGATAGATAGATAGATAGATAGATAGATAGATAGATAGATAGATAGATAGATAGATAGATAGATAGATAGATAGATAGACTCTCTATTACAACAGTGTCGAGAAACTTGGTAGAACTGACACAAGCACTCATTCGTTCAACGAGCCGACGGACGTTAATGCACACACATTACCTGAACAAATGGCTGTCAGAATGTCAATTGTGACATCAGCCAGTGCGTTATAGCTCTTTACGCTATATACGTTTTTGGAATCTCCCCCAGCAATGCCTATGGCTTCAGTCCGATTCACGCTTCCCACAGTGACAACCTTCCTAGAGAATCCCATATTCCCAAGCTTATCTGCTGCTTCAATGGCTGTAGCAGGAACATATTAGAATAGCATGCATATTATTAGTGCATGAAACTGTGGCTGTAACAAGAACACAATAAAGTAACATGTGGATTATTCGTGCACCATACTGTAGTTGTAACAAGAACACATTAGAAGAACATGTGGATTATTCGTACAATAAACTAATGAATATAGCCCCTGTTTTGTAAATGTTTGAGAATAATCTTGACAGAGAAAGATAAATAAAACACTGAGCTCCCTTGAGGCAAGATTGTGGGAAACTTTTCGTCCGTTAGGAAGAACATTGTTTTTTTTTGTTCCGGCAGCGAGTATTTCCTCAACAATTTCAAGTGACCAAAGACTTTCTGTTCACAGCCGGAAGGTAAGTTGCCTAGTCTGTCAGGGAATCTATCAAGAAGAATGACAATCTCAAGCAGAAGGTGTTACAGCATATATTTTACACATAAGTATAGAATACTGTGTCTGCCATAACTCTACAACACAACAGGATCTGATGTGTAATTACCCAAGCACTGCCATGACGTTGTCTCAGTACTACAGACCTCAACGTATGAAATAAACCTGATTACTGATGTCTTCTCTGCTTTTTTTGGTGCTCAACTATCTACTTGTGACAGTTATGTTTTTGACAGAAACACACAATGATAGTACCAATAAATGCTTTGGATGAAGGTGTAGGAGTATGTTACAATTTACAATGTCATTGTTAAAATGGCTTGTGTAACCATGAGAATGGAAGCTGCCCTTCTCTTGTCCCTTGTGAGCCGGTTTGTTTTGGTCCTGGGTGTCAACTTGTGAATGTGGCTTTCACGGACTGGACGAACGCTGTCCTGATTTATTGACAGATGAGAATGATGTCACTTGTCATGATTATTTACATGATACCTCTCTTACATTGAGGCCGTCACATCCACAAAGGACAATATGGTTTAGGCAGCATCTGAGACACTTAAGTACGTTTGTGCTATTCATAACAGCACGGGGTAACGCAGGAAACACCTGTTGTAATACGTCTGAATTCCTTGTGGATGCTAACACAGTGGTATCTCATACATGAACAATTTCACCATTGAATGAACTCTGGCAGCTGATGTGTGTTCTATATATGTCATTGGAGGTAGATATGTAGCCTTACAGCTTATAGCACAGATAACAGATTACATCTCAGCGTGTTGTCGTGCCCCAATAGCAGTGGATGGTGACTCTAGAAGCGAATAAATCTAACCTCAGTGCTGATGATACAATTCTGGATATGTACACAGACCCAAAGATACGCCTGAATGTCTATTATATTCCCATGGTGCTGTGTTAGGGCTGGCACGCAGCTTTCAACTCAGGGGTGTATGATTGCGTACTCCACGTTTGTGAGGTGGGGGTGGGAGGGGGGTGGGGGGGGGGGCTGAGTGATCTCGAGGTATGTGTTTACCTCGAGTGCTGGAGTTCCCGGGATAAAGCCCCGGTGGGGGCCGAGATGTTTCACGTGGACTTCTAGTAACAAAATTCCTTATGGTCTCTGCTTTTAATTAGATCGGAGGCCCGTGTGTATTGTTGCGCACGTAAAACATCCCTTGGCAGTTAAAAATCGAACAAGAGTAGCCTAACGGCACTGCCCGGGCAAAATTTCGATTTAAAATTCAGCCCAAAGTTTCATCAGAATCTTCGCCGGTGCTACGGAGTTCGTGCACTGAGTTGAGATTCTCCGGACTCAGGAGTAGAACAGAGCAGTTATGGGTTACACCCTGTCAGGATCTTATATTCGGCTCGTTGGCTAACACATGTGAGACAGTACAGTATAACGTGATTCGACGTAAGACACAGCAACACAATTTCTATGGATTTATTGCCACATTAAATACATAACGATAATTACAGCAATGTACAACATATAACTCACAACCACAATACAGCTCATAGGTCTGACGCTCACGATATCAGTCGTTCAGCTCACAACCACGGAGATTCACACAAACGCCTTGCTCTCGACACACACGTTCCGTTCAGATGTCCAGTCCCAGCTTGGTCTGAGATTATCACACACACTGCCCCCTGTCTCTGGTGGGGTCACGTGGCTTTGCGTGCGTCTGTCGTCAGCGCTGGTCGCGTGTCAGGTAAGAATCTCGCCAGCCGACAACTCTTGTCCGCCGGGTGCCGTAACGATGTCGCTGCATAGCTAGGCTCTGACATTCTCCCCGGGTACCTCAATGAAAGATGCCCTCTTTCATTCATGATGTATGTATATACTGGGGTAGTGTTAATTTGTAATGACCTAAGTAATGTCAACATTAAATGTCAACAGTAATGACCTAAGTAACAAAGTCTGCTGGTTTGTCATGAGTAATATCATCTGTGTTGTGTCATGATGATGTGGAAATATAACTGTTTGTGAAGACATTTGTTTTGTATTTACAATCAGTAGTGTAAGTATAACTATCCACTGTGTGCACTTGATTATGTGTGTAGTTAACAGAGAGTATAGGAGGTATAATATATACCATGATGATTTTTGATCTTTCCTCGCTGTTGTGAAATGTTTGTTTTCTGCACCTTTTTCTTTGTGCTGATACACACCAGTTTCTGTTTCTTCTTGTTCTGAGATGGTAATCACGTTGGTACGGTGTGGTATCTTGGTCTGTTCATCATGTTGTTGTATGATGAGTGGGGTAGTTAAGTCAGTATTTGTTGTGGTGTTAATTTTTTCCTCTGTGTGATTTTTGGACTCTGTGTAGTCTGTCACATTTAATACATTTCCAATTAATAAATCACAACATGGATTGTCTAATAAAGCACAAGTTACTCTGCCTGATAAGAAAGGTGATTTTATATTGGCCCATGCCATGGGATATTTCTCTACTGTCCCTGAAACAGTTTTGCAATGGATGTACTCATCTAGGTAGTCTTTAGCTAAGGTCTTTCGAAGACCGATAAGACAGGACCCTGTGTCGCGTACACATGTGCATACTGTGTCATTGATGTAACCTTCATGGAATGTTAGTTTTCCTAACGACAGTTTTGAGGTTTTGTTCAATTCCTCACTTTCTTGTTGAGCATTGACCTCTTTATATAAAGAATGAGGTTGAGTGATGTTAACAACATTATTACAATATGGTACAAAGTCTGGTGTTGTCTTCATGTCTGTGATGTTCACTTTTCTTACGTTCTTTGCTGAACTGCATTTTGAGTCTATTGCCAAGTTAGCTTCCTCATTGGCAATAGGGACGGCGTGCCCGCATGTTAAGGTACCATTTTCATTGAAGGTATTACAGACAGTACATTTGTTAGCACTAAATACATCACAAGCCTGTGCTGCATGTACAGGATGTTTTTCTGGATTTTCGTCTTCTGACGCTGAGCTATCGAACAAGGCGGCATTGGCTTTGTTGGTCATATGCCTGCCTCTACAATCCATGCGATGGTGACCGTAAGCCTTGCAGAGAAAACATTTACGTGTACTTTTGAACGATTTACGTTCTCTGTCTTGTCTGTTTACCATATTTTGCAAGTATGTTGGGTACCCTGGGTTCTTATCGCACATCTCGTTCAAATGGTGGAAAAATTTACAATGAATGCAATGTATAACTTTATCAGAGGTAGGCCTGTTCGGTTTTTGCCTACTATAGTTGTTCTCATAGTTGGCTGCTGCTACCCAGTTACTGTCAGTAGCTTCAGTGGCAAAACACTGTTTATTTGCCGTATAATAGGCCGACCCACGTCTTTCCATTTCTTCCACACTTGTGCATTCATTCTCTTGCAAGAACTTAGAAAAAGATGATGGGACAGAAGAAATAACTTTATCTCGAATAATGAGATCTTCTAATTTATCATAATTTTTGTTAATTTTGGCTGATGAAGTCCATTTGCTGAAAATGTCTCGGACTAAACAGAGGTAGTCAGAGAACGTTTGAGTTGATTTTGGACTCAGTTTACTGAATTGTTCTCTGTACCCTGCTTCATCTAACATGAAATGTGCCATTATTTTAGATTTAATGTAATGGTACTCTTTTCTGAGGTCTTTGGGGATGGTTTCAATGACTTTCAGAGGTTCCCCAGATAGACTCCTCATATATAAAATATTCCATTCTGAAAGTGGAACTTGGTAATGTTCCATTAATGTCTCAAAATTTTGGGTAAAGGCTGCTATGCAGTCACCCGAGGTATAGTTACGAACGATACCTTGGTACTTTTTATACTGGTTTTCTTTTTCCAGTCTTTCAGATTTCTTTGACTCTTTATTCATTGCAGTCTCAGTGTCGAGTTGTTTCATTTTCAACTGTAATTCAAGTTCTTCTCTCTTACTCTGAGCTGCTATTTCTGCCTTTTTAAGTTCACTGTCTATCTCAGCTTGCTTTAATGCTGTTTCTGCCTTTATTTGCTTGGCAGCTATTTCTGCTTGTTTTAGAGCTCTTTCTGCTGCTCTATCTTCGCGATCACAGTATTCAGCGTATTTCTTCTCACTCCATTGTGTTAATTCATCACCTTCTAACTTCAATTTTAAACCCATATCGATGAAATCAAATAATGACGACATGATGGAGAAAATATGTCAATGAAAATCAATCACACAAAATATGTTGTAAATGGTTAGTAGAAAAACAACTTACAATTGATTTGACTATACGATGCGTGCCCACTAATGCATACGTAAAGTTAAAGTGAAGAAAAATATACTCAAGTGCCCTTGGATATGGTGACGAATGGTTGGGCAATCGGGCTAGAAAACTGTAAGGTCGTACTTCGGAACCACTAATGACCTCTACGGCAGGGTTATGGATGGTACGCAAAAACCTGCTTTGTTTTTGGAGAGAAATAAGTTAGCGTGTGTTTGTTGGTGTGTGCCTGCAAGTCACTAAGTGTTGATTAGGTTTGGATGGCGTTGAGTATAATTGTATGTCGTAAATTTGTCGTCAACAGTGTTTCTTTCAACAGAAGTTACACTCTTTCCAAAACTCTTTGCGTTCCACAAACTCAATACACAAAAACAATCTATCTGTATTTGAACACTCAATAACATTGATGACACATCACTTACATCAAGATGACATTCAGTAAGGACAAAGACATCAAGTTTACAAGATGGCGACAAGGTCAAAATGGCGGCAAAATCACAATGTTGACAAGGTCAAACGGTGACAATTTTCACAAATCACAAATGTTTAACACGTTTACAGGATCAAACAATATGTACTGTACATTTACTAATGATCTTAAACATATTTAGACAATGTAGTAATGGATCACACTGAGACTTTTCCGATCACATGTACATCACTATAACCTTGACAAATTTTACAAGTACAAGAATTATAGTTTTAAATAACAAAGACGAACAACACACGTCTAAATATATTAGGTTCTTAAATAAAGACGAGCAACCCACAACCCCAAACAAGCTGAACGACTGATATCGTGAGCGTCAGACCTATGAGCTGTATTGTGGTTGTGAGTTATATGTTGTACATTGCTGTAATTATCGGACACACCCGTGTGCCGTGATGATGATCCGTCAACTAAACTAAACTGGGGTGCAAGCTTCCGGCCATGGAAGAGCTCATGCAATTGATAATAGAACTGAAAAGAAGTGTAGAAAGTGATGCGTCAGCTGGTGACTCACAGTCACATGGAACCTCCAGGCCACTTTTCTGATCTCGTCTCGGGAGATCGCCAGCATGACACGGTGGTAAGAATTGAATGAACTACGACATTTGTGGAGATAGGTTTTTACCAACAAAAGAAAGACCGGACAGTTGCTCAACATGAGCTCTGGCAGCTGATGTGTGTTCCATGTATGTCGTTTAAGGTAGATATGTAGTTTGGGAACAGTTTGTGGCGGCCATTGCAAGAGAAAAGCGATATAGACGTTGTCATCTGGGCTTTCTTCACACACTAACACAGTGGTTTGTCGTGGCTTTAGCTATGTATTCTATTATCTACAGTTTGATAGATATTGTGAGAAATTATGCTTGTTCCCCGTATACATGTAGCTACTGTGTTCGCCAGAAATGAGGCGCTAGAACCTCTTGCCCTCCTGGTAGATGGGCCCCGTTAGTTATTACAGCGGCCAATCTAGGGGATGGGAAGCTCCGATTATAAACCCCCAAGTTTAAGTTGGACCAACGTGCCGAGGACTGAACGTGAGCTTGTCGTGAACGTGGAACGTCTGGTATGCGGGCGGGGCGGGGCGGCGCCAGGTGGATGGACTCCTGACGGACATCCTCTGTCCCCTTCCCTAGCAGGCAGGCTCTACTAGGGCGACCGGTTAGTTCCTGCTTTCAATTCAAACCAACTATGGAAAATAAAATTAAAATATTATCTCTGAAGCAAGGATTACCTGCTCTGTGCTCGATACTCGATAGTCAGGGTCGGCCTCTATTACGATACAAAGATGTGTGTAAGCGGGACATGATTGACACAGGCATTGATAATGCACATTGGCAGCAAGTCGCCGCTGAACGTGTTGCATGGAAGGCAAACATCAGAAATGGAATAAAGACAAAGAAGACAATTATTGCAGATAAGTCACACACCGAGCGTGTGAGACATAAGATGGTGGGTGATGGAGGAAATGACAACGTGTTCACATGCACCTACTGTGAACTAACATTTACAGCGCGAATTGGCCTTATCAGTCACATTCGCTACCGCCGTCGGTAAAAGTTATTATCCCTTTTTAAAGCACAAACTATCGTCTGTAAGGACAGCAAGGTGCCAATGAAAGCTCGATACTTTTGACAACGGCAAGCGGGGAGAACATGAAGCGGAGGAGAAGAGGTAGGGGAGAGGATCGGGGAGAAAAAGGAAGAAGAGGGCTGGAGCCAGAAGGGGTAGGAGGAAAACGGATCTTTTGGGACTAAACAATGTACGGGTTGGGTATTGGAATTGCCGTAGTGCAAAGCAACGAAGACCAATACTCGAGAAACTGGTCTATGATTTTGATGTCCTGATGTTAGAAGAACTGAAGACAAACTTTTTTAAGTGCGTACATGTTACATTAACCCAACCGGGCAGGGAAGACATGGGCAGGCTCTGGTGGTCAAGGATGGATTACAACATTCGATACTGGATATGAGTGGGTGGAGTCAGGAAAGTAAAGAGGTGCAAGGAATGCAGATAAAAATCGGAAGATACAGCTGGAACCTAATAAGTATATATGTTAGTGGGAAATCTTGCAAAAGGCGAGAGAGCTTAGACGTGTTAACAGGTTCGTGGATAGCCCTGGTATTAGGTATCAGGTATTATTATGATTAAAAATAGATTTTAAAAGCAATGTTAAAGATGCTAAAACATACCCTTGTCCACAATCTGCAGTCTTTAAATTGCAAATAAAACTTAAAAACACTGGAATAAATAAATCGACGACACCTCAAATAGATATATCAGCATTGAAACAACCAGACATAAGTCACTTATACCTGGTGGAAGTAAAATGTAAATAAGACAAGCTAATCGTTGGAAGCATGGAACAACATCGACATGAGAATCCTGAAGTTAAAACTAATACGAAATGCAAATGTGTAAAAACTAGCATTATAATAAATAAATGTTTGCATATCATTTACAGGACATCGCTGTCAATATCAGCATCTTTCATATTATTGTTGATTTCTTGGCAAGATTACGTTCAGTAGTTTGCAATTGCTCTCTGAGCGGCCAGCTCACATACTCCGTAAGTTACCGACTCGATTAGAACCACTGCTGATTCTCACCGTCGTCACGTTACTTACGATAGTATGCGAGATTACGGGAAAAAAGTCGCTAACCTCTAGGCCAGGAAGCCGGCCAAAAAAAAAAAAAAAAACGCACACAGATTGTAAATACCAACTTGCCACTGAAAGAAAATAAGAAAAAATAATTTTGGATAACCGATGAAATCCTGAGCGTAATGACTCAAAGAAAGAAAAGGACACTCCATAATATATATTAATAGACAGAAAAATACGTCACGTGTGCAGATATACCAAAGAAGAGCGGTTGCAGACAAACCTTAAAGAAAATGAGGATCTAGAAATAAGACACACCTAGACAGAATTGCATGAAAGTATAAAAAGATTTACAAAGAAGAAATATAATATAACAAGAAGTGGAAGTATCAGAGGAAATCATGGATAGGAGAAATTATATCTTATAGTTCATAATACCGATATAAGAAAAAGATGGACAGAATACACATAAAATTTAGTCTGGGACAGCAGAGTAAATAAACCAACATTGTATAATACTCAAGATGGATCAAACATATTAAAGGCTGAGGAAGAGAAAACTATTAAAATAACGAAAGAAGGAAAGGCTGCAGGTCCTAACAAGATAACAACAGAGATGATACAATCCTTATCCAGCTTTGGCATTAATATTGTCACAATTTGGGTTCCGCAAAAACAGCGGCACCAGAGAAGCAATAATCTGTTTGGGGATGTCTATTGAAAAATACATAGAAGTTCAGAAAATATACAAATGTATTGTATAGACTACAAGACAGCGTTTGATAGAGTACAACATGAACGATTAATTACATGCCTTCAAGATATAGGAGTAGACAGAAAGTACATAAAACGTATTAGTAACTTGTATTGGGAACCAATAATGTCAATAAGATGCGGAAATAATTATTCGTATCCCATGGAGATAAAAAGAGGAGTACGGCAGGGATCCGTGTTGTTCCCAAGCCTCTCTAACCTATACACAGAAAGAAGTTTTACACAATTCGAACTGCCTGGACATAATATCAATGGAAGAATCATAAACAATATTAGGTATGCTGACGATAACCTGTTACTAGCAGAAAGCGAGCAAAAGATGCAACACCTAGTGGAACAAGAAATCATGCATAGTGCAGAACGTGACTTACATATTAACATTAAAACAAAAAATGCATCTATGATAATTAGAAGAAAGGG
>JACEFZ010000070.1:0-42299 GCA_014155875.1 Cepaea nemoralis | reverse complement strand
ATTTTAATTCTACAATCAAATTTTTAAAATGATCTTTTTTTTATCCTACGAATTTCATATTTAACTTTATTCCTTAGTCTTCGGTAATTGATGAAGTCTTTATTTTTGTGTGCTGTATCTCGCTCTCTCATGATTTCCAGCACTTCTCTAGTGACCCATGGGGATTTATGTTGATTTTTGACTCGAACTTCTTTGATTGGCACGTGTTTATCGAACACATTGTAGACTGTCTTCGTCCAGTCACAAGGAGGCAGAACAAGGAATGTTATATACAAACGTGTCCTCTTCCATGACAGGGAACATATTGTCACGAAATGTGGCTTAAAGAGAAAGTAAGAACAACATTAGGACAGATAGATAGCAGTTTCCGTTTACATCATGGTAAGATATAGGTGTCTGAATTGATAAATAGCGCTAGAAAACAAATGATTGCAGGGGAACATGTTCGCCCACGTTAGTCAGTAAGGTAGTAGAAGAAGAATAATTGTATACATCCACATCTGAGATGTGGTGTTGTCCTAAAATGCAACAGTGATGTATAACAGAAAGAATGAGCGGTGAATTAGTCCTAACGACGTGGAAACAAACTGGCTGCGATTTACGTAAAAGTACGCGAACAGGATGGCTGCCTTGGCATCAGCCATGTGGATCTTTCAATCTTGTACAGCCAAAAATGCTGGGGTTGGCTGTGATATCCTGTAAAAGACATGCAATTAACTATCTTTTTATTTAATTTAACTTGTTTGCCCATCGCTTTATGAATGCCCAGATAGAATACCCAGAGAGTTACCCTCGGCTGTGAGGAAAACTATAACTTACCTACCTGTTCAAGTTAGGGAGCCCCGAGTGAGCAGAGAATTCAGGCCAGTCACAGTAGTCGGTCAAGTCAAGTATCTTTCTTCACACCTTGATGTGGTTGGTATATGGTGCTTAACGCACAGTTTTGTATACCGGCCAGTACTCGGGGGATGATGTCAATGTAGTACCGGTTGTCTTTACTCTCCCGGACATTTACTGGTGTCCACTTGAGGTTGGTTGATCTCAAGTCCATCTGACCTGTGTATGGAAGGAATCCACAATAATGCTATCACCAGAGAAAGTTTAGGTGCCAGCGCTTTAAATCTATCGGCCAGGAGGCATTTAGCCTAAAATATACTTGTTCATGATGATGATGATCGTAAATTGATTAGAGACATTAGACGTAGACAGTCAACATTTTTTGGGCATGTTATGAGAAAAATGAATTGGAGAACTTGGTGACAACTGGCAAGATCGAAGGGAAG
This sequence comes from Cepaea nemoralis, assembly GCA_014155875.1. Taxonomy (NCBI): domain Eukaryota; kingdom Metazoa; phylum Mollusca; class Gastropoda; order Stylommatophora; family Helicidae; genus Cepaea; species Cepaea nemoralis. The sequence continues at coordinate 41,016 of JACEFZ010000070.1, read as the reverse complement.
AGACCAAGGGGAAGATCAAGAAGTAAATACCTGGATGGTTTGGCCACGTGGCATAGTCGAGACAGAAACAGGGAGCTAATCCACGACCCTGGTGATCGAGTGAGATGGCAAAACATGACTGCCCACACTTATCGGCATGGCACAAGATGGACTGGTGGATGGATGGATGGATGATGATGATGTTAATAATAATGATGATGATGATGATGATGATGATGATGATGATGATGATGATGATGATGATGATGATGATGATGATGATGATGATGATGATGATACGCATCATATATACAACCACCGTTTATTGCATCTCTTGTGTCTTTCTAATCATTTCTAACGCTCACGTTTCTACCAGTAGAGATCATCCACGGCTTTTCATACCTGTTGACGTCCAAATATGCTCACATTTGTACAGGAAAGTGTCGACCAATTATATGTTGAGTGTTGGCTGTTATCGATTTTAATAACTCGCATTATACAACTCGGCAGGTCCTCGGTATTGAAGTATCCACAAGTGACGTGCTAACAGCAGTGATATTCACGTTCTAATTCCTGTATTGTCAGAACATTGAGCCTTCTGCCGAGGTATGTATTAGTTATATGAGGGATTCAGACGTCATTACTCCCAGAAATATATCGTTTTGTACGTGATATAGATTCTCCTGGGACGATTTAACGCCGTAGATGTATTTTCTAGCTGTGTTTGGTGCGTGTTATGTGTATAGAGTGCGTTCTCTTCTACTCCTAGTGTGAGGGAGCAGCGCTAAAATTATCTTACTTTATGAAATGATGTTAGTTCTATGAACTGATATTATTTCTATGAAATTATGTGATTTCTATGAAATGATGTGATGTGTCCAACTTGTCTTCTCTCGTAGAGATCTAAAGTTAGATCCCTGCGAGGGTAATTTCAAATTTAATTTGTTAAGTTTGAGATTGTTTAATTTGTTGAATATTAATGTTTTTGTTTTTATTATTAATCTTTCAATATATAGTTTTAGAACAAACTGGGAATATAACTCGGCTAACAAATGCCTGAAGAAGTCGGATGTGTCGACCGAAAGGTTCAAATATTGCATCTTAAACAGGCACAACGTCTAAAACAACATTTCACACGAACGCAGAAGAAGAAGAAAAAATTTATTTAAAATGACATAACGGTGGGGATAACAATTGCTCCATTTTCGAACAACACTCGTGATTAACTGTTTTTAAGTATTTCCGCCAAAGTATAATTCATGTATCCACTTCAAGTCGCTATTAGTCGACAGGGTCGACTTCATTGCACCGGGTTTTATCCCATATGGCTCGGTCTCTTTTCGCAGCACGGAAAGCGTCGCACAAAGCATGAACTCCGTAGCTTTAAGCGACCACCCACAGGAGTCTCCGAAATATTTTAACTCGTAAACCGAAGGGTGCGGCCCGGAATCGAACCCACAACCTTCGGAGCACGAGTCAAACGGCTTGACCACTTCGCACCAGAGACTCCAGCAGGGAAAGGTCATCATCATCATCATCTTCCACTTCAGACGATATATAACTCTGCAGTATGCACATGACGAAATATACCAGGCAAGAAATCATGCAACATATTGTTTGTGACTTCTGTTTTTAAATCCACTAAGGGAATACATTGTTTTGAAAGAAAACAACTCAGCCAGCCAAGATGAAAGGGCGCTCTTCTCATGTAGTATGACGCTATGCGGAGAATGACCGGCACCTTGCCGTCTTTGTACAACGGACGATCATCTCTCCATCTCTCCTACACAACCTGGATTGGATCCAGAGACCATGTGTTGCCCATGCAGCCTGATCGCTCTCTTAGCCTGCATAGTTTACTCCAGAGGACAGGGTAAAGTTAGTCGTATATCCTTTTACAGGACGTCGCAGTCAACCCCAGCATGTTTATGCTGTTTGTGATCTCTTGGCAAGTTTACGTTCAGTAGTTTGCCATTACTTTCTGAACGACCGGCACCCACACCATTTCGTAAAAAAAAAAAAAATCGCCCACAGCTGTGTTTCGAACGTGGTATGCGGGATTACGATCTGCGTCCGTAACTCCTTTTCCGCGGAACCGGCGCAGGAAAGGTCATCATCATCATCATCATCATCATCATCATCATCTTCCACTTCTGCCGTCAAGCGTCGTGGGGAGGAATAATTTGCGCTCCAGCGCCCGGTGGGCGGCACTGGATAGTGTCATTCCATGTTATTTTACAATGTCTTTGATGTCGTCAGTCCATTTTCTTTTTGGACGTCCTCTTGATGTCGTCGCAGATGATCTTTGATTTAAGGCCAGTAATGGTAGTTGTTGGTGTTGCATTCTAACGACATGGCCAAACCACTTGATTTCTGCCTTTCAATAAATGTGGCACTAGGTGTTGGTCTCACTGTCTGTCTGATAACAGCATTTCTTACTCGGTCTCGGATTGTTAAGTTGGCAACTCTCCTCAGGCATCTAGAGGAAAGGTAATACCAATAAATCTGGAACAAGGTATCCCGTTATGCGTAGGAAGCCATGAGGATTTTCTTTTGTCAACTTCTCATCTAGTAGAGTCTCCGGAATTGACGCCTGGAATCTTAGAACTATGTATCCAGTGGGAAAGACAACACGAGTGGATGGAGAAATGAAATATTATATTTTGAGATTACGCGGGGGAATTGACTAAACTTATAGTGAGCTGATTCTTACCGAAAGAGTTAAACTCATCTTGATTGGATTGATACTTAATGAGTTAAACTTAGCTTGATTTGTCTTGTACATGATGAGATAAAATTAACTTGACTTGATTGGTACAGAATGAGTTAAACTTAACTTGATTTGTATGGTATATAATGAGTTAAACTTATCTTGATTTGCATGGTACAGAATTAGTTAAACTTAACTTGATTTATATGGTACAGAATGAGTTAAACGTAACTTGATTTGCCTGGAACAGAATGAGTTAAACTTAGCTTGATTTTTCTGGTTTATAATGAGTTACACTTAACTTGATTAGTATGGTACGTTAAAGTTATCAGATAAAAATGAGTGAATCTTAATTCGTCTGATAAAGAATGAATTAAACTTAACTTGATTTGTCTGGAAAATAATAAGGTAAACTTAACTTCATTTGTCTGGTACGGAGTGATGAAAATGTATCCTAAATTATCAGGAACAGAATGGGCTACGGTGTTATTACATCGACCATCCTGTCAACACTCCCCCACATTTCCCACAATGAGTGTTCCCCTCTCACATCCCACATCAAGAGCGGGCGGTGAAGATTATCACAATCCCCCTCACATTTCTAATCGATACATCGAAGCATGGGAGGCAAAAATGAAACTCCTCTGTAATCAGCTTGCACTTTTCCTCCCATCGTATTAATTAAGAAATCTCATTTTATATAAACACGGAGTTTCATTGGAAGAAATCTTTTTAAATGTTATGATCGTACTGTAGTACAGTTAGTTAGTTAGTTGCATAGCCTTTACAGGACGCCGCAGTCAATCCCATTATTTATTTTGGCTGTTCGTGATTTCTTGGCAAGTTTACGTTCAGTAGTTTGCCATTGCTTTCTGAACGGCCGACACCCATACCATTATGAGAAAACACCAACGCAAGGTGGTCTGCTGCCGAATCGCATGCAGATGTGTTTCCAACGCGGGTATGTGGGATTACGAACAGCGTCGGTGACCTCTTAGCCAAGGAGCAGGTTTGACACGTTAGATGTACGTTAATAGTAATACTCGTATATGTATGTCCACACAATGTTATATTACTCATGTAATTGTGATGGTTTCATACCTATAAAGATTTAACCACTTTATTTAATTAAATTGGCGTTACATACACAAATGGTATATTATCATTATTACATTAATTTTCAGTTATACTGAATGGCACATATAATTGACGCATTGCAGTACAGTGTGTTTGTAAATGCTCACTACACTTCGTATGTAGAACAACTATTTGTTGGAGAGTATGTTTTTCGTTTGCAATACGAAAAATATCAATCAATCAATCAGGTGCCGTCTCCACAATGAAGGTTGGCTGCAATGGATCTCCAATACTGTCTGTCTCTCATCTTGACTGTACATTTTGTCAGGCAGACGGTACTACCTGGTCTCTGTTAGCGCCGAACGTTGGGCGACGCTTACCAAACCCGACACCCCACATTGTGCCAACGGCTTCGGGCGGAAGAGCGCAATTGGGAGGGTACAAGCCTTACCCTGGTGCGAGGAAATGCAAGCTAAAGACTAAATTGTCATGGCAGGGCAGACCAGGCCCTAAGCCTTGGTTGGCGACTGGTCTAGGATCGAAGCTCCGACAGGCGGACAGTTAGAGCATTGCTTTGCTGATCCGGCAGCTTCTGCAGCTTGTCTTGTTCCAGATGTAGGGGTGTTACCTTTCCTCTGGAGTGAACTAGGCAGGCCGAGAGAGGGATCATGCTGCATGGGCAACACATGATCTCTATATTTTAGCCCAGGCTTTGTGCTATGGAGAGGCACCACGTGTTCACATGCACCCACTGTGAACGGACATTTACAGCGCAAATTGGCCTTATCAGTCACACTCGCTACCGCCATAGTTAAAAGTTATTATGCCTTTTTAAAGCACAAACTATCGTCTGTTAAGACGGCAAGGTGCCAATGGATGGATGGATGTTCATCTATCTCTTGATGTTAACTTACAACTTATATCGTTGTCTACCTCTTGCTCGCTTGCCCTCAACCTTGCCTTCCAGTATGATTTTTATAAGAGCATCATGTCTTTTAACGTGGCCAAACTATTTCACTCGCCTATTTTTATTTCTTTCATCAACTCTCTCTCTTCATTCCCAGTTTTTTTCTAGAACCTTTGCTTTTGATTGTTTTTGTTTCCATCTGCATATCCACATCTCCAGGGCTTCTATGCGACTTTCTAGTTGCTTACGAAAAATAAACTCCCCAACAAGCAGCTGGTCTACATACAAAAAGTAGTGAGACTTTACAAACACCCCATATAAAAATTTTAAAAGGGAGTATACATGGCGAAGTGGCTACGTCGCCAACCCCGTGCTGCGAAAGTCATGGGTTCCATTCCTAGCCACGTCGTTTGGTTCATGTGTGCAGTTTTCTCGGCGGCTTCTGGGGGTCGTCGCTGGAGATACGGAGTTCGTGTTATGTTCGAAGCTTTCGGCAGACCACCCTGCGGAAAAAGATCGAGCCATATGGGATAAAACACCGTGCTATTAAATTAATCACTTTACCTTTTAAAACATTTTAATTTTTAAATGGAAGTAGAGAGATTCATCGACCGTCTGTTACCGGGATCCATAAGGACATTAACAAACAGTAACACTGTATCCTAACATGCATGGCGTGAGAGGCGACGAAGGAGGGTCGGGGTGAGTTTGGCTACTACATTCCGTAGAAAACTAGCTGCGGAGTCTGGGAAATCATAATCATGTCTTCAAATAGCATGGCATGGGATGATTGGGGGGTCTGATTCATCGGGAGATGTAAAGAAAGAAAGAAAGAAAGAAAGAAAGAAAGAAAGAAAGAAAGACAGACAGACAGACAGACAGACAGACAGACAGACAGACAGACAGACAGACAGACAGACAGACAGACAGACAGACAGACAGACAGACAGAAAGCCAGCCAGCCAACCAGACAGACAGACAGACAGACAGACAGACAGACCAGCCGGTCGGCGGGCAGGCAGGCAGGCAGACAGACAGACAGACAGACAGACAGACAGACAGACAGACAGACAGACAGACAGAAAAAGAAGAAGAAGAAGAAGAAGAAGAAGAAGAAGAAGAAGAAGAAGAAGAAGAAGAAGAAGAAGAAGAAGAAGAAGAAGAAGAAGAAGAACAAGAAGAAGAAGAAGGATAAGGAGAAGGAGAAGAAGAAGAAACATGAGCAGGAGGGGCAGAATGAGCAGAAAGATGAAGGGGAGAAGAAGACAACGAAGAGAAAACAAACACAAAACGAACAAGAACAAGAAGACCAAGAACAAGAAAGAACCACATTTAAAAAAAAATCAAAAACAAACCAGAAACTCTGAAACGGGAATGCGCAGACGTCCAGGTCGGCTGCTACTGTAGTATTTAAATTTACTCGCGCAATAAGACACGCTGATGCACAGATTTGCATTCAAGTCACGCCAGACACAGGGGACGCACACGTTTCAACATGCCGCGAACGGGCATCAATAACAGATAACTCACCAACGCACATACCCAATCACGAGCATGCGCAGAGAGTTCTGGTTTCAGAAATTGAAGCGTTAATATTTACTAGTAATTTTCCAAATGTCCAGGAAGTCAGTGGCGTCTTTAAGACGACCTTCTTTCAAGGGAAAATTCCATTCTTCTTAAAGCTGTGGCTTCGTGGACCCATTTGGATATGATGTTGTTTTTTGTTGCTGGTATGCATTTTTGAATCGTTTTATACACGTGGTAGTTATTGAATTGGTTTTGTGGTTATGGTTGTTGTTTAGTGTATGCGTGTTCCCTGGAGATTTATGGACAGCTTACAATTGGATCATGTTCTTACCTAATGTGGAATCAGCGAGGAGTGTAGGCGTAATCTTGCGGAATCAGCGAAGAGGTAAGACGTAGACTTATGGAATCGGTCAGGAATACAGACGTAGTCGTGTGGAATCAGCGAGTAGTGTAGACGTAGTCTTGTGGAATCAACCAGAATTATAAACGTAGTCTCGTGGAATCAACGAGGAGTGTAGATGTAGTCTTGTCGAATCAGCGAGGAGTGTAAACGTAGTCTTGTAAGATAAACTAGTAATGCAAACGTAGTCGTGTGAACTCCGCGAGTAGTGTAGACGTAGTCTTGTGGAATCAGCGCGGTGTATAGACGTAGTCTTGTGGAATCAGCGCGGTGTATAGCCATAGTCTTGTGGAATCGATCAGAAGTTTAAATGGTTCGTTAAGAATCATCAGCTCTGTGTAATTATAACGCTGTGTTGCGTGCTGCAAGTCATGTGTAGACTCTAGATTAACGTGTGTGCATGTGCATATCGACACGCACAGAACCAAATTAACAAAACGTGTTAAAATAGCGTTATATTAATCTTTTAAACAAGGTCATTTTCAAAGCGTTTGAGTATATGGTGATGTCCCATATATTTATAGAACATTATATAGGTTTTCGCTGGCTGATGAGATCAACATCATGCAGAATTTTTATTTCTTCGAAATTTTCGAGGTATGCATTTTTGATTATTTGGTTGTTTCGGGATTTGAAATTTAAATATTGAGCACAACCCACTCCTGACAACGCTGATCGTATTCTGGTATGAACCTAAGGCCTATCCACGTCAATATGGAAGCACTAGTATACATTTTTGGTTGGTCGATCTGGGATTCGAACACAGAACTAGCGGGTCGCCAAGCAGGCGTGCTAGTTACTGCGCTATAGTTGCTTCCAGTTGCAAAAACAGCTTACGTTACTTGTTAACATAGGAAATAATAGTTACTATAAAAATAAACTGCAATTGTTAAAATGACAAACACTTGTTTTAAAATATGCAAACATCAACTAGTAATATATTAGACAGTATTTGGTAAAATAAGACAAGACTAACTGGTAAAATAGAAGGTATTAGTTCTTTCAGGGGGCTGCGTAGTCTTGAGGTATGGTGTCCGCCTCGAGTGCTGGAGGTCCCGGGTTCAAGCCCCGGTGAGGACCGGGATTTTTTCACGTGGACTTCTAGTAATAAAATTTCCCCTGGTCTCTGGGTGGTGAGATCGGACACCCGTGTGTATTGTTGCGCGCGTAAAAAATCCCTTGGCAGTTGGAAATCGAAAAAGCGTAGCCTAAAGGCACTGCCCGGGCAAAATTTTGAGTTAAAAACCTACCCAAGTATTTCAGGATCCTCGCTGGTGTTACGGAGTTCGTGCACTGAGCTGAGTTTCTCCATACTCAGGTTTGAGTTAGGAGGAGAACAGAGTGCTTGTAGGTAACACCCGTGTGCTGTGATGTTGATCCATCGACTAAACTAAAACTAAACTAAACTAAACTAGTTGTTTCAATAGCAATCATTAGATAACGGATTACTGTTATTAGTAATAACTTATTACAATCATTAGACAACATATTACTGTTATAACAATCCTTAGACAACAGACTACTCTTAAAGCTATAGATAAATCAAGTTGTAAACATTATCATGAAATGTGGCGTAGCATCCTTGCATCACACATGGCTTGGTAGCCTGTTAGCCTGGTACTATCTTTATGAGCAGATGACAGATTCCAATATTTGTATGTCTATAGATTTCCAACTGCATTGTGTCTCAACTATACCATGATTTCTACTTCTTTCTCTCGTTTTCGAAGCATGTGCATCATTGCCCGTGGATGGACACACGTACACACACACACACACACGTACACACACACACACGTACACACACACACACACACATCATATCATATCATATTAATTGGTTTTACCTCATATTTAAACGCACATTATTCTAAAAATGGATCCTTGTAAAATGTTACAGTAAACGATCCTCTTCAGATGCCTATTCTCGAGCAGACGTCGCTGATAATGACGCTCCAGTTTGGCGTCTGGTATTACAATAAATATTTTGCTTATGTTATTATCTATTGTTAAAATGTGCAGACTTTCTACGTGCATCATTCTATGTCTTCCTTTACCTTTTTTTTTTCATTAGTATTTTTTTTCTCTAACTTCTTTATTCTGCCTCTTCTTTTAATATGCATCATAAATTTCAAGTGTACGGAATGAAAATGTACTTCTTTGTTTTTTTTTGGTTTTTATTTTTTACTTCTGTACCACAGTAAGAGATTAATCATAGAAACAAAATAATAACCATCGTGACCATCACCAAGTTAGTCAGTCGAAGACTGGTTTTGGAATGTTCTAATCTTCTTACATCATATTCTCAGCAATTGTCTTCAGCTCAGTTTTAAGCTTAAAACCCAACACTTCTGCAAGCTTGTGGAATATATTTACAACCTCGAGTATAATGCGCACGGAGTTTAGTACGCATGCTTTATTGGTTGTCAGGTTTGAAGGTAGAACTGAATTTCTCAAGTATAGTGTTCAGTCTTCTTTATATATAAAAGAGAATGTTTGTTTGTTTGTGTGTCCTTTATGCGTTCCCGAACGGTCCATCCGATTGAGATGAAATTTTATACAGATGTTGTTCTCACTCCCGCGGATCCAACTGAAATAGTTAGTTAGTTTAAAATCAACAATTTTTCCTCAAGCACGAAAGAAAAAGGCATTACAAGCTTCAGAAACAGACGAAGAAATGCCCCGCCATCTTGCTCCAAGGGAACTCACTCTCTGATTAAACCAGAAATTAGTTATGAACAGTGTGGATTTGTAGAGGGAAAGGGAACAATCTACTTTACTTTTTCTACTATATCTACTTGTATATATATAAAAGAGAATGTTTCTTTGTGTGTGTGTGTGTGTGTGTGTGTGTGTGTGTGTGTGTGTGTGTGCGTGCATGCGTGCGTGCGTGTGTGTGTGAGTTATGCGATCCCGAACGGTCCATCCGATTGAGATTAAATTTTGTAAGAAGTTGTTCTCACTCCCGCGGATCCAACTGAAATAGTTAATTTAAAATAAATTTTTAATTTTTACACGAAAGAAAGAGGCATTACGAGCTTCTGAAACAGGAAAAGGAGCATCAGAAACAGACGAGCAACGGGAACGGGAACGGAAGCAGGGGCCGAACGCACACTCTGTACGCTTAGAGAAATGTATTTGAATGTATAATGACTACTGATATGAATTAAATGAGACGCTCTCCGCCATGGGCTAGGCGACGCCGAGCCTGGTTGTCAGCTAGTCTATATCTATAAAACAGAATGTATGTATGTGGGTGGGTGGGTGGGTGGGTGGGATGTATTGGATGCGTTCGATAACGGTCCATCCAATTGAGATGAAATTTTCTACACGTCTTCTTTTCATTCCCATGCAACCAACTGTCATAGTTTTGTAGTGTAAAATCAGCTATTTACTTACTAAAACTTAATAATTTAATTACATGACTTAACATAAGAAAAAATATATAAAGGGACATAACTTTTAATAGCATTGCTATATCCTAGGTTAAGTCCCCTGGCTATAGATAGATAGATAGATAGATAGATAGATAGATAGATAGATAGATAGATAGATAGATAGATAGATAGATAGATAGATAGATAGATAGATAGATAGATAGATAGATAGATAGATAGATAGATAGATAGATAGATAGATAGATAGATAGATAGATAGATAGATAGATAGATAGATAGATAGAGAGGGTGGGATAGACGGAGGGAGAGATGGATGGACGGACGGACGGGCGGGCGGCGGCGGGCGGGCGGGCGGACGGACGGACGGACGGACGGACGGACGGACGGACGGTCGGACGGACGGACGGACGGACGGACGGACGGACGGACGGACGGACGGACGGACGGACGGACGGACGGACAGACAGACAGACAGACAGACAGACAGACAGACAGACAGACAGACAGACAGACAGACAGACAGACAGACAGACAGACAGACAGACAGATAGATCCCCGCCAGGGCCTGGGCGAAGCCGGGCCGGGTCATATAGTAACTTATAAATATAGGTACATAATTTACTGGCATTGGCACTAAATTGTTGCAACATGGCTATTTATTTTCTAAAGTAATCCAGATATTTTACAGCGTGAAATAAATTCAGAATTTGCTTTGAAGGAATTCAAGACATCCCCCTTCAAATATATATTACTATAATATGCATAGTAGTCTGCCATCTTTGTGGGTAATAACATAATTACAGTTTCAGAATGGCATGGAATCGCACTTTGGTAATGTCAGTCACACTCAAAGTTTCCCTTTTCATTCAAGTGCCGTCATTAGAAACGGAATATTTGAATACTGAAATGTTGAACTTTACAGTAAATATAGACCTCCAGGGTGACAAACTGAAAACTCTAACCTGCAAAAGTTCGCGGCGACTGCACTAGCCAGGCGGCCTTAATCCCTCAGGCTCAAGACTCCCCTGCCACACACCGCAAGGTACAATATAGGCAGTAAATGGCAGACAGTAACTAATCTTACCCATAGCTGAAGATGAATTCTTGCTGACAGCCGTAGACTGCTGCACAAAATCCCAGTAAGGCTCAAAATTGACCTCCAAGAGACAATAGATACAATTACCTATGAATATAATGCGCACCCGCAGTTAAAAGAGAATATTCGAGTACACAAAATTGCATATTATACTCGAGATATTACGGTAGTTATTTTTCGAACGTCCTCATTTTCTTTCGAAAAAAGACAAAAATAAAGGCAAGGGCACGAGTCAGCTCGACAATTAACACAGACGAGATAATCACCGAAGTAGTTAGTGGCTGTACACCACTGGATTTATTGCTGAAGAAGCTAGAGCTTCTCTGAATATGTCCGTTGTGCAATGACGATAATACACACCGAACAGAACATAATTGTTGTATGAAGATGTCTGGCGAAGGATCAAACCCTTGGCCGCCAAAACATACAGTAAGTAGAGGACCCCATACACGCCGTGGGGCTAATAGGGTACATTGCGGCAAACATTCGAGTATATGTAGGCGTTTACCTCTCAAAATTAGAGTATATGTAGGCGTTTATCTCTCAACATTCGAGTATATGTAGGCGTTTATCTCTCAACATTCGAGTATATGTAGGCGTTTATCTCTCCACATTCGAGTATATGTAGGCGTTTATCTCTCAAAATTCGAGTATATGTAGGCGTTTATCTCTCAACATTCGAATATATGTAGGCGTTTATCTCTCAACATTCGAGTATATGTAGGCGTTTATCTCTCAACATTCGAGTATATGTAGGCGTTTATCTCTCAACATTCGAGTATATGTAGGCGTTTATCTCTCAACATTCGAGTATATGTAGGCGTTTATCTCTCAACATTCGAGTATATGTAGGCGTTTATCTCTCAACATTCGAGTATATGTAGGCGTTTATCTCTCAACATTCGAGTATACGTAGGCGTTTATCGCTCAACATTCGAGTATATGTAGGCGTTTATCTCTCAACATTCGAGTATATGTAGGCGTTTATCTCTCAACATTCGAGTATACGTAGGCGTTTATCTCTCAACATTCGAGAATATGTAGGCGTTTATCTCTCAACATTCGAGTATATGTAGGCGTTTATCTCTCAACATTCGAGTATATGTAGGCGTTTATCGCTCAACATTCGAGTATATGTAGGCGTTTATCGCTCAACGACCCATACGAAATCAGCAATGTTTACAGCGCAGTTTTTGATCATCTATCTATGGGCGCCGAGTGTTGGCAGATTGAAATCGACCCTCCATGACCACCGGTGCCAGAACTATCCCTTGCTTGTTTGAGACACACGGGTGAAGGAGTGTGCTAAAAGCTCCGTGATTTTATTGATTTCTTTCATCGGGTGTTCTAATTGCTAAACGCCCCTCCGTCAGATATGTTTCTGGAGATTTTTAGATAAGATTTTTTTTTTTAAATGCCAGGAAGTAGAATATTGAAAAGAAGCGCCTGTTCTTACCTCGAACGCCTCCGTTAGTTGCCCCTCGTGCAGGAAGGACATTTCTCTTCATGTGAAACTATTTGTTGCCTTAACTAAGTTAAGGATTTTCTGTGGTGTTCGATCATGCTTCGTCAGTTTCCAAAAAGATTCCTTATCAGTGCATTCCAAGGCCATTTAGCAGTCCACAGATCCAATATAAAGTGGTGAGATGAGTTGAAGGCATTTTTCTATTATTATTATTTGCAGTATAACTGGGGGGTGGGGGGGGGGCCTGAGTGGTCTCGAGGTATGGTGTCCGCCTCGAGTGCTGGTGGTCCCGGATTCAAGCCCCTTTGAGGGTCAGGATTTTTATCACGTAGACTTCTAGTAACAAAATTCCCCTTGGTCTCTGGGGAGTGAGATCGGACGCCCGTGAGTATTGTTGCGCAAGCAAAGAAAAAACCTTGGCAGTTGGAAATCGAAAAAGAGTAGCCTAACAGCGATGCCCGGGAATAATTTTGTGTTACAAATCTACCCAAAGTATTTCAGGATTCTCGCCGGTGCTACGGAGTTTGTGCACTGAGCTGAGATTCTCCGGACTCAGGCTTGAGTTAGGAGTAGAACGGGGCACTTATGGTTTACACCCGTGTGCCGTGATGTTGATCCGTGGACTAACCTAAACTAAACTAATTGTCACATGCCTGTGGTCATTGACATTAAGGTGAGTGGCCGTACAAGATAAACAGTTCACGAGATAAAATAGGGCGGATAGTAAGTCCCCCAGAGGGCGTAAATGAGAAGACAGTAATTGAAAGGGGGAGCTGAGAAGAAGTCAGCTGGTGAGGCAGACAGTTGGAGCAGTGAGGTTGTGTGGTGTGTGTGAGGCAATGTGGGGCATAGAATTGTTTAAAAAGACAGGAAAAAAGATTGACGGGGAGTTGAGGTTGAAACTCCGAGCTGAGAGGGAGTTGAGTGTAGACCAGACCAGGAGAAGGTCGTGGTCTGATAAAGTGAAGAATTGTGACGGAGTTTGGAAGATAACTCCGCACTGTGGGTTCCAGGGATAGTGAGTGGAATTCGAGACCCAGAGTGGGTTACTTTGAGTCGGGCCTAGAGAGAGGCTAGTATACCTGTCGTGTGGGACGAGATTTTAGTAGCCTTGAGAGGCAGTGTTATTCGACGTGTTCCATTGGGATGGAGATATATTCTTAGAGAATTATTGTTCCTGGATTTATATGTTACATGTGTCTGTGTTAATTCAGAATTAAAGGAATATTATGTGCGCAAATTAACGCTTGTTCACTGACTGGTGTTTGGTGGTGATGCATCTTGATTAATCTGTTGTTACAACATCACATTGTTACAAGGACATACCCTAGACACAACCATAGCCACTCTATCTGTCACTTAGTCAACATTCACTTTGTGTCACTAATCTTGCAGTGTAACTATGTGGTCAGTGCCGGATCTATATCGTCGCCTGTGTGTTCACGGTACCCTAAAGTGAAGCACCAAATATCAACACTGAAACCTACCATGCATGTCGTAAGGGGCGACGGAGCAGTGTTAGGTTGGGCCTGGATTCCTCACCCGGTAGTAAAACTTTAGCCACTATATCCAAGCATTCATGAACAAATCCAGTCATGAAAATAGACCACGAAATAATGTCTTCAATCGGGTATTCTCATTTGTTGTAACGATCTCCGTCAGATAAATTCCTGGAGTTTGTTTTGTTTTAGATGGGATTTTTAAAAAATAGCACAGCGGAGTAGAATGTTGACGAGTTGCTTCCGGGTGCGTAGCAATGTTATAGACCTGGACTTTCTGATGGCGTACCTGGGGTCGGAGGTGGGGGGGGGGGGGGGGGGGGGGGGAGAGAGGGGAGTTGTCTTCTGTGGCCAAGTGATCAAGTCGCCTGCCTCGCGCTACAAAGGGTTTGGGTTCGATTCCCAGTGCAAGTTTCTCAGAGACCTCGCGGGCGGTTGTCGCTGGAGCTACGGAGTTCGCGCTCTGTGCGACGCTTTCGGCAGGTCGACCTTTGGAAAATGACCGAGCCCTATAACATTACAACCCGGTGCAATCTTGCTTTTAAATATCGTCTATTGTTGTTGTTGTTGTTGTTGTTCTTCTTCTTCTTCTTCTTCTTCTTCTTCTTCTTCTCATATTAGGAAGGTGAACTTAGCAAAGTATAAGTAGTAACAACAAACCACGACCTACCGTATGTTTGTAAAGTCTAACTACACTTTGTATGGTATCTCGTAGCACACATTTGAAGAATGGTGTACGTGACGTTATCAGAAAGTGTGCTCCACAGTCCATCGTGAAGCAATATGCAGCGAATAGCTGTCGTCTGCTGAAAGAATTCTTTGCACTCCAAACAGAACGGTGTTATCAGTGGAACAAAGAATGTTTTTGGTTGAACAAGTGTTTTGAAATGGCAGTCAATCCACACGGAAATAACAACAGACACGTTGCAGACGGTATTTGACAATATGAAGAGACGTGTACAGTCATGTCTTGAAGCCCCTGTTGGACATTTTCAATACCTGTTTTAAATGAATACTTCATTCGTACTTTTCATCTTCCCCAAAACAGCGTTAGACCATAGCAGTGACTATTGTAACTAATTTAAGGAATTTTTTAAGCACATATTTTTTATGACGCCATGTACTTCATTTTTCTTTCAAATTTTTTCTACATACAAAGTGTAGTGAGACTTTACAAACACACGGTATAAGTCATTAGGTACCGCTCTGTCCAGCAGACCAGGAGGTGAGACGGAAGATGAGCTTGTAAAGAAAGGTGAACGATATGATCAGAAAGAGAACGAACGTATATACTATGAGTAAAAGAGAGTATCCGGTGTACCAGAAAGGAATAGAACGAGGCCAAATACATCTATCACTCTCTTGAACGACAGGGACAGGTATTCGGTTTAAGGATTCGGACAGGCCATAACAGACTGAACAAGCATACGTACAGGCATGGTCGGAGTTTCTGGTCACTATGCTCATGGGGACAGTTTGATCAAACTGCAGAGCATGGTCTCCATGATGGCCCCTAGTACAGCCAGCTCGGAAGGGAATACCGAGCTGGCGAAATGGCACTTCATTCAAAGTTGTATGGAACAAACAAAGAACTATTGATTACATCACGAGAACTTGTCTTTCGGTGTAAAGATGGAAGAAAAAAACGCAAGACAAAGAAAAAGTAAGGATGAGGAATTGAAGAAGAAGGAGAAGAAGAAGAAGAAGAAGAAGAAGAAGAAGAAGAGAAGAAGAAGAAGAAGTAAGAACGAAGAAGAAGAAGAAGAAGAGAGAAGAAGAAGAAGAAGAAGAAGAAGAAGAAGAAGAAGAAGAAGAAGAAGAAGAAGAAGAAGAAGAATAAAGAAGAAGAAGAAGAAGACGAAGAAGAAGAAGAGAAGAAGAAGAAGAAGAAGAAGAAGAAGAAGAAGAAGAAGAAAAGAAGAAGAACGAACGAACGAACAAACGAACGAACGAATGAATGAACAAACGAACGAACGAACGAACGAACAAACTTTATTTTCAAAGGGTTAAGAATTGGGCACGCAGGCCCCGTCTAACATTCTGCCCTTCTATCACTCTCTTTCATACATTATTTCATTCACACTTCATTCAAGGCTAACAGAGGAACAACAAACAATATAAACGACATGCCATTATAAAGGCAGAAGAAGAAGAAGCAGCAGACGAAGAAGAAGAAGAAGAAGAAGAAGAAGAAGAAGAAGAAGAAGAAGAAGAAGAAGAAGAAGAAGAAGAAGAAGAAGAAGAAGAAGAAGAAGAAGAAGAAGAAGAGGAGGAGGAGGAAGAGGAGGAGGGGGGTGAAGAAGAAATTATTTCCCATCATCGAGCACAGTTGTCTAAGAATCTCCGTACCAGTACCAAAACAATCGATCCCTGAACTCGTCCCACCACCTCCCCCTGCATCACACTTACATGGCTATGCAGTATGGAGCCGTGATTCACCCTTACACACCGCGGCTATTTTCCCGTTCCCTGACAGCTAACGCTGGCGAGAGATCAATAACCTAACAATCTTACTCTTGGCAATATAGATTTGACAGCCCTACACCCTGACTACGGCGCCATTGCATCATCGTTGTCAGCTACACTTAACACACTCCTGGTGCTACCGATTTCAAGGTATTGTGTGACTGTTTTTATTTTCAGCTCACAGAAGCGGTAAGCCCATCAAAAACCCGGTTTCCCCACAGCCTTTTAAGACTGTTTGACCCGAAATTAAGGAGAAATCTGCTCGAAACGGAAGCGACAGGTTATTTTCGTTTTTGGGAAGAATAGACTTGATCATATGCATTGCAGTTGGCAATCAGTCGGCGTAGGCGTTCATGTCCCTCCACAGCCCATGGAGTCAGCCTTTAAATCAGTTTTACGCGAAATTTGAGGAAAATTGCTCGAAAACGAAGGACCAGGTATTTTTGTTTTAGCCAGAAGTCTTTGTCTTGTGCCCTGCAACTGGATTAGACGTTCATGTCTCTCCACAAACCTCTCTTTTAACATTGTGAATCAACTTTGCTGATGATATTCCTCCATGCCACCGGCTCAGTTCCACCCAGCATCATTTCTCTTGGTCTGCCTCTTTTCCATTGATCTTTCCAGCGTCTCTCTTCTCATCACAATGACCACAGAAAGTTGTTTGTTTCTTCTTTTTTTTTTAATAATTGTATGCCATTGTCTAGTCTTCATAGCCTCTTCATTCAGTCGCTATTAGCTTTCTATTCTGCTATTATCTAACATGTTCGTTTTTATGATAAACCATTGTTTCTGTTTTCTTGACTTTAAAGGAACGTCCTTCTTTTTTTTTTTTTTTTTGCACTGTCTCTTACTGCAATGTCCGAAGTTGTAGATCTTTCACATTTTCAAGAAGAGTAACCCTAGATAACGCTGCTAATTTCCATTGGAAAATGTTATATTATTTTAAAAACACGAAGCCACAAACAATATATTGCACTATTTATTGCCTGGCATATCTCGCTGCATCTCGTCAGGTGCATTACGGTAGTGTTATATATCATATAAAATGAATGAATGAATAATACGTGGCTGAAACACTTAAAATACACAGACACCGGTTTGTTCGAATGTGAAGCTTTTTTTTATCCCTAAGGTAATTTCAAATTTACCACCAACCGTGGGTATATATATATATATATCCTCAGAGTATTTAGTACATCTAGAAACAATGACCAAGTACTACAGAGACAAATGAAAATCGTAAATTGATTAGAGAAATTAGACGTAGACAGTCAAATATTTTTTGGGACATGTTATGAGAAGAAATGGATTGGAGAACTTAGTGACAACTGGCAAGATCGAAGGGAACAGACCAAGAGGAAGACCAAGAGGAAAATACCTGGATGGCTTGGCCACATGGCATGGACGAGACAGGAACACTGAGCTGATCCACGACTCTGGTGATCGAGTGAAATGGCGAGTCATGACCGCCCACGCTTTCCGGCATGGCACATGATTGATTGATTGATTGATTGAGCACAAATTATGGATGTAAAGTCAAACTGACAGTATTTCTATATAATTGACCACTGCAATTAACGACTCAAGAAAACCCAAATGTACATAACAGCTCTCTTAAGCTGACTTGACCAAATTATTCTAAACTGACGTCCACCAAACTATTCTCAACTGACGTAACCAAACTATTCATAAACTGACGTCAAAAACTATTCCCAAACTATACCCCACTATCTTCCAGAAACTCTTTTCAAGATACGTCACCAAACTATACTTAACTGATGTCACCAAACTATACTGAACTGACATGACCAAACTATACTCAATTGGCGTCACCAAACTAATCTCATCTAACACCTCCTGGACCATCTTTCAGAAAACCATCTCGGCCATAGATTGCTGTTGTCAAGGGGACACTACACAGCCCAGGGACGATCAATCTCTATCGCCTGTCTATGATAACGATGGAAAAAAGAAGAAGAAGAAGAAGAAAAAAAGAAAAGAAGAAGAAAAAAAGAAAAAAAAGAAAACGAAAACCCGAACGAACGAATGAGGAACAAACAAAACGAAAAAACAAAAACTTTATTTCAAAGGGTAAGAATTGGCACGCAGGCCGTCTACATTCTGCCCTTCTATCACTCTCTTTCATACATATTTCATTCACACTTCATTCAAGGCTAACAGAGAACAACAACAATATAAAAGACATGCATTATAAAGGCAAAAAAGAAGAAGCAGCCAAAAGAAGAAAAAAGAAGAAAAAAAGAAGAAAAAAAAAAGGACAAAAAAAGGAAAAGAAGCGAAGAAAAAAAAAAAAAAAGGAGGGGGGGTTTAAAAAAAATTATTTCCCATCATCGACCCCACAGGGTCTAAGAATTCCGTACCAGTAAACAAACAATCGATCCTGAACTCGTCCACCACCTCCCCTGATCACCTACATGGCTAGCAGTAGGAGCCGTGATTCACCCTTACACACGCGGCTATTTCCCGTTCCCTGACAGCAAACCCTGGCGAGAGATCAATAACCTAACAATCTTACTCTTGGCAATAGATTGACAGCCCTACACCCTGACTACGGCGCCATTGCATCATCGTTGTCAGCTACATTTAAACCCCAACTCCTGGTGCTACCGATTTTCAAGGTATTGTGTGACTTTTTTATTTTCAGCTCACAGAAGCGGTAAGCCCATAAAAAACCCTTTTCCCCCCACAGCCTTTAAGACTTTTTGACCCGAAATTAAGGAGAAATTGCTCGACACGGAAGCGACAGGTATTTCGTTTTGGGAAGAATAGACTTGATCATATGCATTGCAGTTGGCAATCAGTCGGCGTAGGCGTTCATGTCCCTCCACAGCCCATGGAGTCAGCCTTTTAAATCAGTTTTACGCGAAATTTTGAGAAAATTGCTCGAAACGAAGGACCAGGTATTTTTGTTTTAGCCAGAAGTCTTTGTCTTGTGCCCCTGTCAACTGGATTAGACGTTCATGTCTCTCCACAAACCTCTCTTTTAACATTGTGAATCAACTTTTGCTGATGATATTCCTCCATGCCACCGGCTCAGTCCACCCAGCATCATTTCTCTTGGTCTGCCTCTTTTCCATTGATCTTTCCAGCGTCTCTCTTCTCATCACATGACCACAGAAAGTTGTTTGTTTCTTCTTTTTTTTTAATAATTGTATGCCATTGTCTAGTATCATAAGCCTCTTCATTCAGTCGCTATTAGCTTTCTATTCTGCTATTATCTAACATGTTCGTTTTTATGATAAAACCATTGTTTCTGTTTTCTTGACTTTAAAGGAACGTCCTTCTTTTTTTTTTTTTTTTGCACTGTCTCTTACTGCAATGTCCGAAGTTGTAGATCTTTCACATTTTCAAGAAGAGTAACCTAGATAACGCTGCTAATTTTCCATTGGAAAATGTTATATTATTTTAAAAACACGAAGCCACAAACAATATATTGCACTATTTATTGCCTGGCATATCTCGCTGCATCTCGTCAGGTGCATACGGTAGTGTTATATATCATATAAATGAATGAATGAATAATACGTTGGCTGAAACACTTAAAATACACAGACAACCGGTTTGTTCGACATGTGAAGCTTTTTTTATCCCTAAGGTAATTTCAAATTTACCACCAACCGTGGGTATATATATATATTATATATATCCTCAGAGTATTTAGTACATCTAGAACAATGACCAAGTACTACAAGAGACAAATGAAAATCGTAAATTGATTAGAGAAATTAGACGTAGACAGTCAAATATTTTTTGGACATGTTATGAGAAGAAATGGATTGGAGAACTTAGTGACAACTGGCAAGATCGAAGGGAACAGACCAAGAGGAAGACCAAGAGGAAAATACCTGGATGGCTTGGCCACATGGCATGGACGAGACAGGAACACTGAGCTGATCCACGACGCTTGTGATCGAGTGAAAGGCGAGTCATGACCGCCCACGCTTTCCGGCATGGCACATGATTGATTGATTGATTGATTGAGCACAAATTATGGATGTAAAGTCAAACTGACAGTATTTCTATATAATTGACCACTGCAATTAACGACTCAAGAAAACCCAATGTACATAACAGCTCTCTTAAGCTGACTTGACCAAATTATTCTAAACTGACGTCACCAAACTATTCTCAACTGACGTAACCAAACTATTCATAACTGACGTCAAAAACTATTCCCAAACTATACCCCACTATCTTCCAGAAACTCTTTTCAAGATACGTCACCAAACTATACTTAACTGATGTCACCAAACTATACTGAACTGACATGACCAAACTATACTCAATTGGCGTCACCAAACTAATCTCATCTAACACCTCTGGACCATCTTTCAGAAAACCATCTCGGCCATAGATTGCTGTGTCAAGGGGACACTACACAGCCCAGGGACGATCAATCTCTATCGCCTGTCTATGATAACGATGGTGCTGTTCGCGTGACTGCTACTCGTCAGCACATCTCAGCTGCTAATGTTTGGCCAGCCGATTATCTGTATCCTCCACTGCCTGTTTGGCTATTCAAATCATTTAAATTGAAAGCGCGATTACAGATTCGGTCATTTTTGTCCCACGTGGTAGATATTGCGTTGGTTGGGGCGCTTGCAACAATAGTGTAAACCGCTAACTGTCCAAATTCCAATTCCAATTTTCGAAAAAAAAATAATAATTCCAATTTCGGTCTCGTTCAACCTGCCTCCATCAGCGTCGGTTATTGTTGACATCCGTGGTTGTGTGGACTGTTAGTCCTAGTTCCTACTGGTTTTATTGGTTCCGCTCTGTTCGTCGGATGTATTTATTTTGCGCTATCTGGTTGTTTTCTTTGTCTTGTGTTGGTCCTGATAAAGACCGGTCCTTGGTCGGGCCTACTGGGGCCCGTATTCTTTCGTTTGTTGGCTTCTTTTCTCTATTAGCACTGCTACATGCTTGTCGGCTTTTGTGTTATTCTCACCGGGGCTGGTCCCTGTCATGTCCAGTCCACCTAAGGACTCGATGAAGGCAAAGGCAGAGCATTCAAGTGCAAGTCTCACGTTGTCCCCCAGGTCAGCGGCCCGAACTCCTTTACATTTGTTTTTTGGCGTGTTTCATCATCACGTGTGGGTGCGGTTTTGCAACAAGATGACCCGGTCTCCCTGTCAGCCTAGTTCAGATGCCCTACCGGAAGAGCCAACTCACCTTCCTGCCCTTCACCCCGCCATACTCGGCTGTCTCCTTCAGGTCCAAAGCCTTTCCTTTCTGCTTTTGTGAGTCCCAATTTGTGATTTTGTTAAGCCCTATTAGTACAGTTGTTATGGTAATCAAGCGTGCTAATCCATGCTTACCCATATATATACACTACCATTTCACAGATCCCAGTTGTTGATACAATTATTGCAGATATTATCTGCTTATTTGTTTTGAACAGGTGTCAGCCTTCAGTCACAAACACATAGACACAAAATGACACACATAACACAATGAACCTGAATGTAGGAAAATTGCCGTCTCGCCTGCCATATCTGTCATCCATTATATGACATATCGATGGGGTTTTTAGAGGTACAATAATCTCCATTGCTGCATAATTAGTGTTTGTCTTCATGGCTGCATGGTTTTGTCTGTCTATCTATCTATCTATCTATCTATCTATCTATCTATCTATCTATCTATCTATCTATCTATCTATCTGTCTGTCTGTCTGTCTGTCTGTCTGTCTGTCTGTCTGTCTGTCTGTCTGTCTGTCTGTCTGTCGGTCGGTCGGTCGGTCGGTCGGTCGGTCGGTCGGTCGGTCGGTCGGTCGGTCGGTCGGTCGGTCGGTCGGTCGGTCGGTCGGTCGGTCGGTCGGTCGGTCGGTCGGTCGGTCGATCCATCCATCCATCCATCCATCCATACGTCAATCCGTCCATCCGTCCATCCGTCCTTCTATCTATCTATCTATCTATCTATCTATCTATCTATCTATCTATCTATCTATCTATCTATCTATCTATCTATCTATCTATCTATCTATCTATCTATTTATCTATTTATCTATCTATCTATCTATCTATCTATCTATCTATCTATCTATCTGTCTGTCTGTCTGTCTGTCCGTCCGTCCGTCCGTCCGTCCGTCCGTCTGTCTGTCTGTCTGTCTGTCTGTCATTCTACCTTCGTGCCTACTCTGTCTATTACTACCTATCTCTCTAGTTGTCATTGCATATACCCCTCTGTCTCTCTCATCACTCTATTCATTAAATACTTGTGAGTGTATTTCTGCTGTTATTCTGTTAATTTTCACATTCATACACATAATTATCAGCCATTATTTTATATTACATGCATTTCATCCTAACTTTTGTCTTGTCACTCTAAACACATGACAGTTTCGATTTTTTGTCAAGTAATCGGATAGGACATTTCCCCAAAACAGACTAAACTCAAGTGTCCTCAATACATCACAAATTGGCATCGAATATTCCTACAACAACGGAAATAGTCCAGCCCTTCTCGAATGCCAGAGTCGACATTTGATTTGGCCAGCAAAATTCCCTGGAGTGGGGAAATATGTGACAGGAAAATCGTGGCAATAGATCACAGCAGAATAATTGTGAGGATACAATGCAGGTAGCAAGAATTAGGTTATGACAAGTTAGGACAACCCAGTCTTTCATTGTGCTACTGATCGCTCTATGAAAGATCAGATAGGCAGGGGAGAGAATGGGCTGTTGGTTGTCTGGCAAGTGGCACATAGAATAGACTAAATAGGTTTTGTTTAGTATGGCACCTAGTGTTTACTGAACTAGTGGTTGCTGCGTCGGCATTTTTGTCATTAACCTTTTGTCATTCATAATTCTGACTGTCTGTTTTTTCATGTAGAAACCGCGAGAGCGTAATGGTTAGTACACTTACCCTCCAGCGCAGTGGTAATATGTTTGAATCCCCATTCAAACATTTTCTCATCATCATCAAGTGCCCTGCTAGCTGGCGTAGGCGTTTAAGGGCCGAATATGAGACGGACCTGCGTGCCCAATGTGTTACCTTTTGGAAATAAAGTTCGTTCGTTCGTTCATGGCTCTCCATAGATCTCGGTCGTTGGTGTTCTGGATCAACTCTGCTGATGATATTCCTCCATGCCACCGTCTCAATCCAACCAAGATCCTTTCTCTTGGTCTGCATCTGCTTCTTTTCCCATCTATCTTTCCAGTTGTCACGATGTTCTCCAATGCCTCTCTTCTCATCACATCACCGAATAAACCTGTTTGTTTTATTTGGTTGTTTTGGGACTTGAGATTTAAATATTGAGCACAACCCACTACTGGCAACGCCCTAAGGCCTATCCACGTCAATGTGGAAGTATTAGACTCGAGTTTCGCTCTCGTTTGAGCTCGTCAGTAGTGCATATCCTTGACCGGACCCGGAAACAAACCCCGGATCATTGTGTGTATACATTGACTTCACAGCTTAGACAAAACATTGACCCCACAGGTTACACGAACATTGACCCCACAGCTTACACTAAACAATGACCCCCACAGTTTACAATAAGCATTGACCCCACGGCTTACACTAAACATTTTCTCCACACTTACATTAAACATTTCCTCTACAGCTTACACTAACAATTTTCTCCACACTTACATTAAACATTTCCCCTACAGCTTACACTAAACATTTTCCCCACATTTACATTAATCATTTCCTCTACAGCTTACACTAAACATTTCCCCCACAGCGTACACTAAATATTTTCCCCACAGCTTACACTAAACATGTCCCCCAAAGCTTTTTTTTTTTTTCTCGCGTTTCCATCCTGTTTCAGGATATTGCGGTCAACACTAGCATCTTTCAGCTGTATGTTGATTCCTAGGCTAGATTACGCTCATCAGCACGCCACGACTTTCTGAGCGACCGGCTCAATACTCTCATAAGTCACTGGTGCGACTCGAACCGCTTCCAATTCTCGTGCACTCACGTCAACCACGAGAGTATTCGGGATTACGGAGAAAGCTGCTAACTCCTTGGCCAGGGAGCCGCCCCCCCCCCCCCCCAAAGCTTACACTAAATATTTCCCCTATAACTTACACTAAATATTTCTCCCACGGCTTACAGTAAATATTTCCCCCACAGCTTACACTAAACATTTCCCCCGCCTCTTACACTAAATATTTCCCCCACAATTACACAAAACATTGACCCCACATCTTACATTAAACAATTCTCCCACAGCTCAAACAGCTCAGCTTAACGTAATGTCACTTTCGAACATCAGCTTCCTACTCTTCAGGAAGTGTTGTCACATGTCACTTCTACGGGTATCTATAACCTGTATTGTTTCCGTTGTGCTGTATGTAAGTGCCGTCGGTGATCTGCGTCACTGAATATCTCGAGAGATTAACGACGCATTCAAATAAGTATTGTCAAATATTACGTATATTTAACACTACTATATGGCGCGGAAGCCTGGACAACGAACAAGCAATTAGAAGGTCGAATAGAGGATCTCGAGATGTGGACATACAGACAAATATGTCGTATTTCATGGAAACAAAAACAGTTATATACGCGTACAAAGATTCTAGAAAAACTGGGAATAAAAAGAGAGTTGATGAATTAAATACAATACAGGCAAGTTAAATATTTCGGTCACGTTACAAGACATAACACTCTTATAACAACCAACTGGAATGTAAGGTTGAAGGCAAGCGAGCAAGAGGTAGACAACGATACAAGTGGGAAGACAACATCAAGGGATGGATGAACAGCAATCTTACAGAATGTATAGTCACGGCGTAAGACAGTGTTGGATATCTACGGCAGCCACGTTAATTGTGGAGATGGTACCTCATTGATCTGCATTATGTAACACCGGATGAAAACGATTGCCGAAGTGACAGCACGTTGCAACCACGAGAAATGTTCTTTTCGTTTTCGTGACAATAAAAATAGGTGTGATTATTTATCCCTGGGAGAAAAATGTCGAAAATTGAGGTTAGGATTTCTTTTTTATTATCTTTTATCTTGAATAAAATATTCAAATGCCAGCTCGCTGAAAGTCAAGGTCGAGTATTTCCGATTTTCTTTGTCTCATACAATATTCTTCATTTTCTTTCATTGTTTCTTTATTTTTATTGTTATCTTTGCGTGCCACCATTATTTCGTTGAGGGGAAGAAATAGATTGATAATGATTGCTTTGAATAACGAATGCATTTGCCGTGTTTGTGTAAAAATAAGGAAGACGAAAAGGAATATTTTCCAGCCATTTCAGATTGGGTAGATCTGGAAGTCCGACTTACTAGGGACAAAACAATGTCTGCTGGTACTGCAATTCCAATCCTATAGATTAGAAAATATTTGTATTTTTATTATCTAATTTCATTTGGTTTACATCTGTTTGTGTTCTTCTTGGAGAATATCACTAAGATCGAAAGGTTAAACGAACGAACGATGTTTTCAAAGGGGTACAAATTGGGCACGAAGGCCCGACTTACATTCGGCCCTACCAGTCACTCACGTTTTGCACACCAGTTATCTGTCATGAATGTTACATTGACATTGATAAGAATCTAACATTGTAAAGTGAATGCTTTAAACATACACCAAACAAAAGCAATTTATATTGTTATATCGGGTTCGTTGCGATATGTTTGACCTTCTCCTTGTTCTTTTGTCCCCTTACAATTTGCCTATATCTGCACAGTTTCTCTGTATCGAAGACGTTACGAATGCTATTTGTAAACCCACATACCGCGTTCGAAACACAGCTGCGAGCCATTTGAAAGCAGACCGCTTTGCGTTGGTTTCTATATTGGATGAGTGCCGTCGTTCGGAAACTACTGAAGGTAAACTTGCCCAGGAATCACAAACAAATAAAAAATTGTGGAGTTTACTGCTACGCCCTGCAAAGGATATGTAAATAACTTAACTGCAATGTTGTCTCCTGTATGAACTTTCCTGCCTTTCTTTTCTCTGTTGTTGTTTTTATTTTCTAGGCCAGAAGGTTTGCCTAGAAATGTCGTATTTTGGGTTGCCTTGGTGTATATGATCTGCTGCCTGCTGCGCCAGTCCACATGTGCACATGGCTGATTGGGCAGGCTTGAACTGTGTATACATGTGCTTGCGTAATATACGATGTCCAGTTCTGTGGCGCAGAATGTTTTGTTCTGGTCTGTCCGCAGGGGTCATCGTCTTGAGCTGGAGTGTGGTTTAGTTTATTTTTATATTTTTAGTTTACGTTATTTTATTATAATTATTATTGTTATTTTTGCCATTTTAATTTCCGTTAACCGGAATTGAGTTCTTTTGTGAGCTATGTACACTGTGTCTGTGTTTGTTACCTTTCAATGTTTTCGCAGGAGCCACCCACCTGTAGGTTTCATCTCATATACCCTTGCCAGATGCGGTAGTGTTGTGGTTCGTCTCTCACTGGCCGGTCCCGGGGTCATAGCTTCGAGTTCGCATTGGGCGAATCTTGAAAACATACCTGGGTTCATAGATTGGCCCAACCTAAAATGAGTACCAGGAAATGTTTTGGGAAGTAAAGGCGGCCGTCCAGATTCTGATCACATCAGCGACGAGTGCCGATTGGTTAATCTAAATATGGGTCCTGTAGGTTGGGCCGACCTGGACATGATAATATGCTTGACAGATTTAACACAATTAATACATCACTAAACAACGAGAAGGAAGCGGTAAGCTTGACTATGACACGAACACAAGTAACAAACTGGACGTTGCGGCAAAAGCCTTCCTCTTTCGTCAGTATACAAACAACAAATACACACTGATGCATCTACATAAAAACACTACTTGAATATATATATATATATATATATATATATATATATATATATATATATATATATATATATATATATATATATATATATATATATATATATATATATATAAACTACTCATCGGTTTTCTTATTGTGGACTGGAGACGTCAGTATAGTCGGATCCGCGTGTATGATTATAACAAAGCGGAAATGTGGTTGTAACGAAAATCGGTTGCGGGTTGGGGGGGGGGGGGGGAGGGGGGGGGGGGAGACGGTACTAAAAGTCAATAACGGTCAATTCCATTTTTAACAGATTACACCGCGAGTCTTGAAAGAAAGATGATCAGACATACGCATAATCCCTGTTTGAATAAATCTAGACGGATAGGAAATAATGATAACTGTCTGAAAGGGTGGGGAAACGGGAGAGAAGTCATGACATAGTTCTTTATTATAACTCGGAAACATAATAAAATGAGGAATGAAGCGCACAGAGAGGTCGGAGAACCCCGAAATTAAATAAGTAACTGGGGATCTTGTCAGGATAGCCCAAAGACGAATGTTGCGAATTCCTTGGACTGCCAAAGTAACTAACGACGATTGTCTGAAGGAGGCTTATGAAACTAGAACATTATATGCAACAATAAGAAAGAGACAAACAACTTTTTTTGGTCATGTGATGAAAAGAGAGGCATTGAGAACATCGTGATGACTGGAAAGATCGAGGGGAAGAGAGGCAGAGGCCGACCAAGAGAAATGATGATGGATACATTGAGACGGTAGCATGGAGGAATATCAGCAGCAGAGTTGATCCAGAACACCAAAGACGATATATGTGAAGAGCCATGAACCCTTACGCCAGCCGGCATGGCATTGATGATAATGAACCCAAAGACGACGATGATTAAGTTTCCTAATTACTCCAAAGTGAGCAGTATACATCTGACACTTGGTGTTGCATGGGCAAGTATCAGCAATTTCCTGCGATTTTTTTGTTTTTTCAAAATGACATCGGACCAGTTGACTACAGTGCAGGAGCAGCTTGTTGTGATGACACATTTGGTGAGAAAATGTTCAAAACCCGCTGAAATTCATAGTCGACAGTCATGTGTGTTCGGAGACTACGTTCATCAGTGTCTGAACGGTGTAAAAACTTTCGTGGAGGTCATGAATCCATCGAAGATGGGCCCCATGAATTCCACCGAATGGTATCATTCTCCAACACGACAACGCGAGATCCCATACACCCGCCAAAACTATGACAATAGTTGACCAACCACATTAATAGATACTGCCATACCTGCCTTACAGACCTGATTTAGCTCCGAGTGATTGTCACCTTTTTCGCCCTCTGAAACAGTATCTAGGAGGACAACAGTATGACATGTATGACAAAGTGCGTCAGGTAGTTCTCCAATGAAACAAGGACACTAGAAAAGAATCTTATGCTGCCGGAATACAGGAAGCTCGTATCCCGATATGGGAAATGTGTTGCAGTGGCAGGTGATGAAGAGGAAACATAGTGCAGGTAATTCCACTTCATCTCTCATAGTTATCTAGAGATTACATCAGTCCGGAAACTTACTGGACAGCCCTCGTACCTGCTTGTCCTTTACAAAACGTTGCATTCAACCCCAACATTTATTGGCTGTTTATGATGCACTCTTCAATTTGTTTTCGCATATCCTTTACATGACATCGCTGACAACACCAGCATTTTACCGCTGTTGTTGATTTCTTGGCAAGATTACGCTCACTAGTTTGCCATTGCTTTCTGAGCGGCCGTCTCACATATCCCGCAAGTCACCAACGCGGAAGAAACTGCTACCAATTCTCGCGCGTTATCTACCCTACGAAGATAAACGGGATTACGGAGAAAGTCGTTTAAATCCTAGCCCAGGGAGCCTCTTCAATTACAGTTCAGTATTTTGTCATTTCTGTCTGAATGGCAGACGTCGCATACCATGAAAATCAACGCGAAACGATCTGCTTCCAAATCGTCCTCGGCTAATTTTGAACACGCAACTCGGTATATCAGAGAATTGTGAAACTGCGAGTATCACTGACCCGTAACCCATAGATACTGCTTCTTACTTTGATTGTCCACATACTTCTTGCGGCTTTGGTGTATGATCTTGTGTTGCTTGCAACTGTCTGTAATCTCGGCGTTCGTGTCCTTGTCTGCCTAACTTCAGATGTGCTAATCTAGAAATACTTCGCATTCATGTTTCAGTTACATAATTGGTGATGGTGGTTCTGTTTACTGTAGCCAGCTAATTAGTGGCTGCTTGACGTCACTGCGGACCCACTGCCAGTGTCTTGAGAGACAGAATGTTGCGGCCCTCAAGCCTTCTAATATATTCTGTGATTGGCAATTGCGAATTTGACTTCTTCTTCTTCTGTTGCTGCTGTTTCTTCATCTTCTTTAAAAGGCATAACCCTCTTATAAAAACCACTCTGGAGAGTAAGACTGAAGGCGAGCGAGGAAGAATTACACAACGATACAAGTGCGAAGGTAACATTAAGAGATGGACGAACAGCAGTCTGACAGAATATACAATCAAGGCGAGAGACATACATTTTGGAGCAGTTTGACAGAATATACAATCAAGGCGAGAGACAGACTTTTTGGAGCAGTCTGACAGAATACAAAATCAAGGCGAGAGACAGACTTTTTGGAGATTAATTGCAGGCAACCTTCATTGTGGAGACAGCACTTGATTGATGAGGATGGAAATGGGACTATAAAAGATAAAGTAGCCCTGTACACGTCTTGTGGCTAATGTGTATATGGTGATAGACCCACGTTTATACGGACACTTACGCACTACATCATACCTGCCCCCCTCGCTTCCCAAGATATCTCTTGGTACCCTCTCTATATACCATGCCGGCCTCTTTCATTTCCCAAAACACCTCATTGGAACCCATTTTAGACTAGGACGACCAGGAAGCCTGCTACTTTTTAGAATCCGCCTCCATGCGAATTCGAACCAATGACCATTGGACATGTAGGCTAGGCACGATGTTTCCACCACATCCATGCGAGACAATGAAGCAGTATGATCCTTGCAAAGAGCAAAGCCGAGCAGACCGTGGAGGTGGATAAGCTGGCGTCTGTGGAGCAAGTGTTGCCTGGCAGCCCTTTGGTCGTGTGTTGAGAACCCCATTTAGCCGAGATTAGGTTTAATTTTATAGACGTGAAATTAGCGTTTAAATTTATAGACATGATAATAACGTTTAACTTTACAGACATGGAAATCGCATTTAATTTTATAGACATGAAACTAACGTTTAACTGTATAGAATTGAAAATAATGATTAACTTTATTGACATAAAATAATATTTAAATTTATATACATGAAAATAACATTTAACATTATATACATGATATTCTGAGTCAGGTCTTAGTGAGATATGACTGAGCTACCGTATGACAATAGACGGTACTACCTGCTTTCTGTCAGCGCCGAATGTTGGGCGGCGCTTACCAAACCCGACACCCCACATTGTGCCAACGGCTTCGGGCGGAAGAGCGCAATTGGGAGGGTACTAGCCTTATCCTGGTGCGAGGAAATGCAACCCAAAGACAAAATAAGTCATGGCAGGGCAGACCAGGCCCTAAGCCTTGGTTGGCAGCTGGTCTAGGATCGAAGCTCCGACAGGCGGACAGTTAGAGCATTGCTTTGCTGATCCGGCAGCTTCTGCAGCTTGTCTTGTTCCAGATTATAGGTGTCAACTTTCCTCTGGAGTGAACTAGGCAGGCCGAGAGAGAGATCATGCTGCATGGGCAACACATGGTTTCTTTATTTTAGCCTGGGCTTTGTGCTATGGAGAGGCAATAACTCCATCCCTGGTCTTAACCGGTCTCGGAATCAAAGCGAGAGGCAACTGTTACGCAAGACAAAATCACAAATACTGAAGTATTGGAAAGATCAGGTTGTGTGACGGTGTATTCCATGCTCAGTCTTCGTAGACTTAGATGGATAGGACACGTTAGGAGGATGGATGATGGTAGAATACCAAAGGACATCTTTTTTGGTGAATTACAGACGGGTAGGAGATCTCAGGGTCGGCCTCTACTACGATACAAAGATGTGTGTGATACAGGCATTGATAATGCACATTTGGAGCACGTCGCCGCTGAACGTGTTGCATGGAGGGCAACTATCAGAAATGGAATAAAGACAAAGGAGAAAATGATTGCAGATAAAGCACACACAGAGCGTGAGAGACGTATGATGGTGCAAAATGGTGGAAGTGACCATGTTTTCACATGCACCTACTGTGGGCAAACATTTGCAGCAAGAATTGGCCTTATCAGCCACACTCGCCACCGCCATGGATCGTAGTTATTAAGCCTTTTTGAAGCACAATGTACCAAACTATCGTCTGTCAAGACGGAAAGGTGCCAATGAACATGAAAATAACATTTAACTTTATATACATGAAAATAACATATAAAGTTATATACATGAAAATAACATTTAACTCTATAGACATGAGGCTAACTTATGGCAGAGTGACAAGGAAGAAGATCAGCGAACGAACTTAACAAAAACACTTCATTAAAAAAAAAGTTAGGGGGGGGGGGGGGGTGTTATGAATCCATCTTTTCAACCTACCCATCTATCCTTCCACCCACCCATCAATTCATTTATGCATTCATCCATCCATCTATCCATGCATCCACCCTCTCAACCTGTCCATCTACCCACCCATTCATCCATTTATGCATGCATCCATCCATCTATCCAACCTTTCAACCTATCCATCCATCCATCCATCAATTTAAGCATCCATCTATCCATCCATCCATTTATGCATACAACCATCCATCTATCCATCCATCCAACCATGTATGCATCCATCCATCCTTTTATGCATCCATCCATATATGCATATATCCGTCCATTTATGCATCGATCATCCATCCATCCATTTATGCATCCATTCATCTATCCATCCATTTATGCATGCATCCATCCATCCATCCATCCAACCGTGTATGCATCCATCCATCCATTTATGCATCCATCCATCTATTTATGCATCAATCCATCCACCCATTTATGAACCCACCAATCCATCCATTTATGCTTCCATCCATCCATTTATGTATCCATCAATACATTCAATAATGCATTCACCCATATATTTATATATCCATCCATCCATCCATTCTTTTATGCATCCATCATTCATCCATTTATGAATCCAT
Organism: Cepaea nemoralis; assembly: GCA_014155875.1. Lineage (NCBI taxonomy): Eukaryota > Metazoa > Mollusca > Gastropoda > Stylommatophora > Helicidae > Cepaea > Cepaea nemoralis. The sequence continues at coordinate 8,513 of JACEFZ010000070.1, read as the reverse complement.
CCATCCATCCATCCATCCGTCCATCCATTTATGCATGCATGCATCCATCCATTTATATATCCATCCATCGGCCCATACGTTTATGCATCCAACCATTCATCCATATATGCATGCATCCATCCATCCATCCATCCAGTTAAGCATCCATCCATCCGTCCGTCCATCGATGTATGCATGCATCCATCTATCCATTTATGTTTCCATCCTTATATCTATCTGTTATACTTCCATTTTCCCACCCATAGATCCATCTATCTATCTATCTATCTATCTATCTATCTATCTATCTATCTATCTATCTATCTATCTATCTATCTATCTATCTATCTATCTACCTACCTACCTATCTATCTATCTGTCCGTCCGTGCGTCCGTCCGTCCGTCCGTCCGTCCGTCCGTCCGTCCGTCTGTCTGTCTGTCTGTCTTGTCAAAGTAACAATCCACCCAACCAACTAGCCCGCCAGCCAGTTATTCAACCACCCACCCATCCATCAATGCGAGTATCTGTTTGTATATATAACTGCATGTCAGTCTGTCTACCCGTCTGTCCTTTTATCCATCTATCCTTCTGTCGGCTAATCAGTTCCTCTGTCTATCTATTTCAATGGCCAGACACCAACTAGCAACAATTTTGCTGGCAATCATATTTTAGCGCGCCATTTATTATTGCATTGTTGCATTGCTTCCCATGAGCAGACGATGTGACAGCTGCCATAACTCCACAATGTAATAATCAATTTAAATATGCAGATAGCAATTTCTTGCGCTCAAAACGGCGTTGTTTAGACACTTATGTTTGTATTGTTGTTGTTATTATTGCTTTGTTGTTGTTGTTATTGTTATTGCTTTCATTATTGTTGTTTTGTTTTGAATATCCTTTACATGACATCGCTGTCAACATCAGCATCTTTCAGCTGATTGTTGATTTCTTGGCAAGATTACACTCAGTAGTTTGCCATTGCTTTCTGAGCCACCGGCTACATTCTCTCATAAGTCACTGGCGCGACTCGAACCGCTTCCAATTCTCGTGCGCTCACGTCAACCACGAGAGTATTCGGGGTTACGGAGAAAGCTGCTAACCCCTCGACCAGGGAGACCGGCTCATTATTGTTACTGTTACTATTATTAATATTCTTAGTTTTAGTATAAATTGTATTATTATTGGTGCTGTTGTTTGAGTTGTTATTGTTGTTAATTGTTGTTGTTGGTGTTATTGTTATTAGAGGTGTTGTTGCTATTGTTGTCATTCTTATGTTGGTGTTGTTGATGTTGCTATTGTTGTTAGTGTTGTTGTTTGTAGCATTGTTAGATATATATTTAGTTTTATTGTCGTTGTTGGAGTTTTTGTTGATTGTATTGTTGTTGTTGTTGTTGTTGTTGTTGTTGTTGTTGTTGTTGTTGTTGTTGTTGTTGTTGTTGTTGTTGTTGTTGTTGTTGTTGGTGTTGTTGGTGTTGTTGTTGTTGTTGATAAGACCATGTCCATCTAGATGTTAACTCTGATACGACCTGAAGACTTGGGTGATAACATACAAATTGTGCGGGTGGTCTGGGATACCAAAAGAAGCACACAAGAACAGTCTGTTGTGCCTGAGGGTTGGCTACATACATACCCCCACAACCTCTGCCTAGACCTGGACAAGAGCCCACACAGCTTCGCGAGTGTATCTCTCTCAAAATGCTACGGCCCACTTCTAGAAGACATGTCTGCACGGAAGAGAATATCCCATCTTGAGATTACATATCATCTTCGTAATAGCGACAAGTGTCATGGCGATATGCGTGGGCAGTCGTGGTTATTCCTGACCTGTAATGTTATAAGTCAATCAATCAGGTGTCGTCTCCACAATGAAGGTTGGCTGCAATGGATATGGATCTCCAATACTGTCTTTTTCTGCTTTGATTGTACTTCTGTCAGATTGCTGTTCGTCCATCTCTTGATGTTATCTTCCCACTTGTATCGTTGTCTGCCTCTTGCTTGCTTGCTTGCCGTCAACCCTACCGCTCATTCTGGTTTTTAACAAAGTGTTATGTCTTTTAACTATTTCACTTGCCTCTTTTTTTATTTTTGTCATCAACTCTCTTTTTATTCCCAGGTTTTCTAGAACCACTGTAATTGATTGTTTTTGTTCCCATGAAATACGATATATTCTTCTGTCTCTCCACATCGCCATGGTCTATGTTGGACTTTATAATTGTTTGTTCATTGTTTAAGCTTCTGCACCATTTAGTAGTGCTCAATATACATACTATTTAACAACTCTCATGTTAGTGTGTTGTTAATATCTCTAGGTATTAATGCTTGCTCATTTCATGTTGTTGAAAACATTTTAGCCATTTTTGTTCTCTTTTTTATTTCTATTTTACTTCTGCCATCATCTGTTATTAAATGTGTACATGTACAAGATAGAAGAAACTTGTAACTTGTTTTAGTATCTCCCCGTTTACTGTGATGTTCATTGATGGCCTTTCCTATCCGAAGCTAATTATTATAGTTTTCCTTTGTTTGTTTCTCTAGGTATGGTGTCCGCCTCGAGTGCTGGAGGTCCCGGGTTCAGGCCCCTGTGAGGACTGGGATTTATTTAAAAAATCCACCTGAACTTCCAGTAATAAAATTTCCCCTGGTCTCTGGGTAGTTAGATCGGACGCCCGTGTGTATTGTTGTGCACGTAAAGAATCCCTTGACAGTTGGAAATCGAAGAAGAGTAGCCTTATGGCGCTGCCCGGGCAAAATTTCGAGCTAATAATCTACCCAAAGTATTTCAGGATCCTCGCTGATGCAACGGAGTTCGTGCATTGAGCTGAGTTTCTCCAGACTCAGGTTTGAGTTAGGAGGAAAACGGAGCACTTATGGGTTAAACCGTGTGCCGTGATGTTGATCCAAAGACTAAACTAAACGTTTGTTTGTTCGTTTGTTTTTGGTTGTCGAAGTAGCCACTTATAGGATAAGGTCTTGCCTGAGTGCTAGTCAGTAACAATCAGCAATCGGTAATGCAGAAGTTCGTTATCTGTTATCTGTTGGGGTATCATCCTTGCACACCAGACATATCTTTAGGTGCTCAGATCCTCTTCCAACATATGCATCAGCGTCCGGTGGCAAATAGTGCCAGTTCTGTGTTGGTTGACGAGACCCTCGTTCTCCTGATTGGCCTCTTGTTTCTGACCGTGCCAACTCTTACTCCTGAGTACAGAAGTTAGTGTAAAGTGTTAATACCCGCTTACCGCTGGAGAATATTTTAAGAGACGATGCCATATCTAAGTGTTCAGGTATTGTGTGTTATGCATATCAGCCGGCATAGACGACTATCAGTTATACAGATGTTCGTTGAGTTGAACCGATTTGAGTCATACACCATCATCATAGTACTCGACACACTCTCATTCGTGTTCTGTCCTCATCTACAACAGCCAGCGAAGAGTCCAAATTACTAAAAATCAAAGTAAAGTATTTTTTATTGCATTCGCTCGCTAACTCCACCCATGAAACAAGCAACAACAAAAAACGTCGCTTAAAAGTCAACCAGGTCGACATCATTGCACCGTGTTTATCCCATATGGTTCGGTATCTTTCCGCAGCGCGGAAAGCGTCGCACAAAGCATGAACTCCGTAGCTCCAGCGATGACCCACAGGATTCTCCGAAAAATTTCACTCGTGAACCGAAGGACGCGGCCCGGAATCGAACCCACGACCTTCGGAGCCCGAGTCAAACGGCTTGACCACTTCGCCACGGAGGGAAAACAAGATATTACCAGTAAAAGGACAAAATAGGTTAGAGTGGCTGAAGAAATCTTCAAGATGATGGGTAAAGTAAAAGAAAATGTTAATGACCCAGGAGGAATATGATCAGATAAATAAATAAATTACATTACATTGGCACCATGAGACGGGCGGGCACTCAAGTATAGTCCAAATATGTGCTACTACTTCTAGTGCACTAGACTCATGTTTAGCTTTCTCTATTACCAGTGTCCCTCGTCACTAGGCAAACCTACTCCGACTTCTGAGGTACTTGTGTAATTTACATCCCAAAAGCCAAGGACGAGACGTCAACAGTTTAGTCCAGCTAACCGGTGTAGATGTTGAACCAACTACTTCGGCATCAGTGCACCGGAAGTTTAAGAACAAGCATTCTTATCCATTCGGCTGTGCCGACCTCCACCAGTAGCAGTCGGATTATATATCCGTCTGGCCTTCCTCTGAGTTTTGAGTGCGGGCTAGATCCTCTGGTAACTCCCAGCAGCATGCAGCTGTACCATTAGTAATGGAACTCTTCGCTTATTGTTAAATATGAGGACGGAGCACGTAGTGGGATGTCCCCAGTGCTGTGATTTGGATTCTTAACTCAACTCAACACAAGATGGGGGTTAAGCACCATGTACCCTGTAGGCACCAAGGGGTGGAGAAGAACTGGTTTGCTAACTTCGTGTTTAACATACTACTTGCTACATCCGACACTGAATACCAGTTACACAATATCTTCTTCTTCTTCAGCATTCCGAGCCATTGAGGTTCTTTGCTGCAAATACAATCTGTCTCCATTCGTCTCTCTGGTGGACCTTCTCTTGCCAGTCGTTGATTCCAAGTGCTTGTAGGTCTGTATGTATATTATCTCTCCACCGCCTTCTTGGTCTACCTCGGGGTCTACGGTCATTTATTTCCTGAGTGTAAGCGAGTTTTGTTTCCCTATTATCTTCCATTCTTTCTATATGCCCCAGCCATTGTAGTCTATTAGCCTTCATGATACCAGTGATTAGCGGGGACTTAAACAAATCATAAATGTCTTTGTTACTTCTTCTTTTCCACTCTCCACTTTGTGTATCCCTAATGGGTCCAAAGATGCGTCTTAAAATTTTGTTCTCAAAGGTTTGTAAACAAGGCTTCGTCTCCTTTCGTTGTACTCCAGGTTTCAGAGCCATACAGCACAAACTGGTCTGATCAGTGTTTTGTATATTGTGATTTGGTGTACGAGATAGCGCCTTTGATTTTAGTAGATGTTGTAGTGCATAGTATATCTTATTTCCAGAGTTGATTCTAGTTTGTATTTCTTCCCTTATGATGTTGGAGCAGTTGAAGATTGTACCCAGGTATTTGTATGTTTCCGTTCTTTTAATGGTCATATTATCTATTTGTATGTGGCCAGAGTTTTTAGCCATTCCGTCTCTTGAAATTACCATATATTCTGTCTTATCTTGGTTGATAACCAGCCCCATCTGTTGGGCTTTTTCCTTTAAGTGAGTCAATATTTCTAATGTCTTTTGTTCACTTTGCCCTATAATATCTATATCATCTGCATAACCAAGCAGCCTGGATGTTCCTCCAATATCACATTCCTCCTTTACCTTCCTTACAACTTTCTCTAGAGCCAGATTGAAGAGTAGCGGCGATAGTGCATCACCCTGTTTTCAAGCCAGATGTTATTTGGAAGGGGTCTGATTTCCTCCTTTATATGTTACTATATTATAAGTATCTTCCATGCATAGTTTGGTCATGTTAATTAACTTCCTTGGATTCCAAATTCCTGCATAACTTTCCATAGACTATTCCTATGGACACTATCATAAGCCTTTTTAAAATCCACAAAAATGTTATGGAGATCTCTTTTATATTCCCAATGTTTCTCGGCTATTTGTCGTAAGATAAATATCTGATCTATTGTTGATCTGTTTTGTCTAAACCCGCCTGGTAGTCACCTAATATGTCTTCTGAATATGGTTTTAGTCTATTTAGTAATACTGCGGATAGTATCTTATAGCTTGTGGACAGTAGTGATATTCCTCTATAATTTCCACATTGGAACTTGTCTCCTTCTTAAAGATAGGTATCAATAATGACTCTTTCCAGTCATGGGGTAATTCTTCTGTCCTCCAGATTTTTATTATTAGTTCGTATAGCTTTAGATGTAATGCATGGCCACCTGCCTTTATAAATTCAGCAGCAATTCCATCAGTCCCAGTTGCCTTATTGTTTTAAGTCGTGTGATTACATATAGGATTTCTTCAAAATGTAGGTTCTTCAATTTGTGGTTCGCATGTTAGAACCTCTTCCTGTGGGAAAATGTTACTTGGAGCTTCACAATTTAGTAATTCAATAAAATATTCTTTCCATGTGTTGCACATTTCTTCATTGGTATTTATCATATTCCCATTTTTGTCTTTTAAACCATATGTGTTTTGTTGGTGTTACACAATATACCAATTAGAAAATGTACTATACTGCTACATCAGACACTGAATACCAGTTATACAATATACCAATTAGAAAATGTACCTCGGGAATCAGAACAAATACATTTACTTATGTCACTTGGGAAAATAATGACATTTAGCAATCTCATACTAATAAAGTTTTAATAGAGCGTGCTGCCATCCCACAAGAGGGTCTAGAGAGTGCTCATAACTGACATTTCTGCAGGCTGTGGAAGTTTTGTTTCATAACAATCAATTTACGAGTATTTAAGCTTTCCGTAATAGCTATGCATGTTAACACATAGGGAACATGAGGCTGTCTTTCTGAGTACCCAGCTGTTGTGTGTATGTGCGTGCGTGTGTCCGTGTGTGTGTGTGTGTGTGTGTCTGTGTGCGCGTGTGTGGTAGTCAGTTTGTATCGCAGACAACCATTGAAGGTGTTCCCCCATGGACACTGTTGTAGAGGAAGCTGTGGTAGGACAGTGGTTAGCGTGCGTGGCTTACCTGACCAGTGGGCACCTGTGGTGGGGCAGTGGTTAGCGTGCGTGGCTTACCTGACCAGTGGGCAGCTGTGGTAGGGCAGTAATTAGCGCGCATGGCTTGACTGACCAGTGGGCAACTGTGGTAGAGCAGCGGTTAGCGTGCATGGCTTGCCTGACCAGGAGGCATGTGCTCAAATCTCCTTCGACGCGGGAATTTATTAAATTTGACCTGGTCTCCAAAGGCATGCGTGGCTCAGGCAGAGGGCACAATCAGAGAAGTGTGCGTGCTTGAGAACATTGGGGGAGGCGAGGAGAACTGACAAGAGATCGAGAGGTTTTTTTTTTTTTTTTTTCTGAGCACCGTGATGAGAGCGAGGTTCTGCACAGGATCTGCTACATGAGGGCATATATTCTGCTCTCGGGTTGTATTCTACATGTTGATCTGAGCAGACAAGACGTGAAGATATTAGGTTTGTTTTCAAATAGCTTTCTATTGTACGATATTATGGCAGTGGATCTTAGAACGCAAATGAACACTTTAGGAAGAACTTGGAAGCAACATAAATGGGGTTACTGGGACAAATGTTGCGAATTCTTTGGCGTGCCAGCATAACTAACAACGATTGCCTGAAAGAGGCTAATGTAACTAGAATATTATTTACAACTATAAGAAAGAGACAAACAGCTTTCTTTGGTCATGTGATAAGAAGAGAGCCATTGGAGAACATAGTGACGACAGGAAAGTTCAAGGGGAACCTAGGCAGAGGCAGACCAAGAGAAATTATGCTGGATAGATTGAGACGGTGGCATGTGAGAATATTGTCAGCAGAGTTGATCCATAAAACCAAATATCGTGATCTGTGAAGAGACATGAGTGCCAACTTGATGATGATGATGCTGATGCTGATGATGATGATGATGATGATGATGATGATGATGATGATGATGTACGAGGTCATAAAAAGACAACGAAGCTAGACGGTGTTAAAAGTGTCTGCAAAATTGACAGGAAACTGATCTCTGGGCACGACTTCAACAAAGTAGCGCGGTGTGCAAAAATGCTTCTCTACAATTTGCAGAGTATCTTATTTCTTAGGTGAAGTCATGCGAACTCGACATTCGTCGAGGATAGGTGAGATTGATACATTTGAGGATCACGTGAGGAAAGTTGTAAACGGTCAGGAATGGTGAGTTCCTAAAGCATCTTTCGGACACAGCAGCTCATCCGGCTTGACCAAGTTAATCTCTGACTTAATTTCTATTATTATTTCCCATGATGAAGGCAATGGTTTCTTCTTCCTCTTCTTCTGTTCCTTCCTATTCTTATCCTCTTCATTCTCATTCTTATCCTCCTCCTCCTTAGTAGCCTTCTCTGCTGTCTTCTTCTTCGCCTCCTGTTCTTAATACTATTCCTCCCTCCTTCTTCCCATTTTTCTTCTTCTTCTTCGCTTTCTTCTTCTTCTTCTTCTTCTTCTTCTTCTTCTTCTTCTTCTTCTTCTTCTTCTTCTTCTTCTTCTTCTTCTTCTTCTTCTTCTTGCTTCCTTCTTCTTCTTCTTCTTCTTCTTCTTCTTCTCCTTCTCCTCCTCCTCCTCCTCCTCTCCTCCTCCTCCTCCTCGACAACTTCCTTCTTCTGCTCCTCACTCTTTTCCTTCCCATCCTTCCTTGTCTTTCTTCTTCTCCTTTTCTTCTTTAACCTCTCCTCTCCTCTACTACGTTTTCATTTCCTCCTCCTTTTCTTCTTATTCTGCTTCTAATCTAAAGTAAATCACAACTCTCCACATCTCTGTTCCATGTGATATGTAAACGAATGATAGTGTGCCGCACATTATTTGTTTCACAGCTATTTAA
>JACEFZ010000069.1:0-23575 GCA_014155875.1 Cepaea nemoralis | reverse complement strand
AAAGGGAAAAATCCCGAATAAATGCTTGTCGAAATCGGATGTACTGAGCCACAGGCTTGACAAAGCAGTGCAACGTAACTTAATTCATGATGTCACAAATCAAAATTAATCGTTATGGTGCTAATCCCGTGAAGTCCCATCAGGCGGCGATAGTGCCGGGCCCCCTGCCTCGAGGGGGTCCACCCATGACTACTGGTGGTCACCTTCCCCTGTGCTGTGGAGTCAAGGCACAGAGGAGTAGGTTAAGAGCTATTGACCAAATACCCCGGACACTCAACATACTACAGTGGAATGCCGAAGGAGTTTACAAGAAGAAAGACTCCCTAACACAGCGTCTTCATAAAGATAGAATAGATGTGGCATGCATTCAAGAGACACACCTCAACGCCAATCACAAATTCTCAGTCAGAGGATATCAAGGCCACACGTTTCGACCGCGAAGGACACAAAGGAGGAGTTGTAATACTTACACGAAATACAATACCTTGCAGCGAAGTATCTGTGATCTCTGACAACCAAACGGAAATTATAGGTGTTGATATAATGATAAAGGACGTGAAAATAAGAATCTACAATCTGTATAGCCCAGCAGATAAGGACCTTACACTCTCAAACATGAAAATAACTGACACAAACTGCATTATTGTCGGAGACTTTAATAGCCAGTTCAGAAAGATGGGGATACCCAGATACTGACAAAAGAGGAGATGAATTGGAGGACTGGGAAATAGACTCAAATCTCCATCTACTCAACAAAGCGGATGACACACCGAGCTTCTACTCCAGAAGATGGCTTACCACTTCTACTCCAGACTTAGCTTTCTGCACAGGAGACATCCTCCACAAAATCGATCGCCATGTGCTGGACCAATTAGCAGGTAGTGACCACAGACCAATCAAGCTTGTAATGAATATGGAGTATGTTCCACAGGAGCAAAAGCCCTTGCCCCGCTGGAATTACAAACGAGCAGATTGGGACAGATTTGCCATACTAACAGACAAATATTGTGAAAACATAAATACACGATATGGCAACATAAAGCAAATGGTGGAAAGTCTAAACAGAGCGATAATACAGGCAGCCACTGAGTCCATTCCAAGAGGAGCGAGGAAAAATTACAAACCATACTGGACTGAAGAACTACAAAGTTTGGAGGACAAAGTTGAAGATGCCAGGAAGACAGCAGAGAGAGAACAAACAATTGAAGCGAACATCTCTCTCAAAGCCATCTCAGCAAAATATAAAAGAACAGTAAATCAAACAACAAGAGATTGTTGGAGGGAAAAAACAGAAAACCTGAATTTTGACAGGGATGGAAACAAACTATGGAAACTAGTGAAAGCCATGAACAATGAAGGACCTAGAAACAAACAAATAACAATTAAACAAGGAAATGCCTTGCTTACAGGAAAAAAGGCTGCAAATGCACTAATGGAACACTATGCAAATGCAAACCACATTGATATTACAACCGAACAGAAGAAAGCAATCAAAGACAAACAGATACATCATACGAAATACAGAGACAGCAGCAGAATATATGATGGCAAATCTAACAATGGAAGAAATGGAACAGGCAATGAATACCCTAAAAAAGAAGAAATCACCAGGAAAGGATGGAATCACAAATGAAATGCTAATAGGACTAGGCACTAAGGCAAAAAAGAAACTACTAGCAGTCCTAAATTACAGCTGGAAGAGAGGAATAGTCCCACAGGCATGGAAGGAAGCTATACTAATACCAGTCCCAAAGAAAGGAAAAGACCTGGAAGAACCAAATGGCTATCGACCTATCAGTCTACTTAGCTGTGTAGGAAAATTAATGGAACGCATTATCAATGGCAGGCTAACATGGCATCTGGAAGAAAACAAACTCTTAACACCACACCAAGCAGGATTCAGAAAGTACAGATCCACTGAAGATCAAATAACCTATATAGCTCAGGAAATAGAGGATGCCTTCCAAGAGAAAAAGCACACACTAGCGGTCTGGATAGATTTAGAAAAAGCATTTGATAAAGTATGGAAGGAAGGACTGAAAGTAAAACTGCAAAAAATGCATGTTTGTGGGAAAATGTATAAATGGATCAGCCACTACCTTGAGAACAGAACTGCCAGGACAAAAGTACAAGGACAAACCAGCAAAATGATGCTGTTGGAGCAAGGTGTCCCCCAAGGAGGAGTTCTTTCACCAACATTATTCCTAGCATATATAAACTGACATCACAGAAAATTTTCCAGCCAGAGTACACACATCATCCTTTGCAGATGACCTAGCCATATGGACATCTGAAGAATATATTAGTACAGCTAACAGCAGAATACAGCAAGCCTTATTAGCAGCTAGAGGACTGGTCAAAATCATGGCTAGTGAAGATAAGTGAGGAGAAAACAACATGCACAGTGTTCTCCCTCTCAAATAAAACTCAAGCAACCTAAGCTGGTATTGAATGGAAAAATATTGCGCCATGAAGAAAATCCAAACTATCTAGGAGTCACCTTTGATCGTCGCCTGACATGGAAAGACACAGGTTGAGAAAAATCGAACAAGAGCAAGGCAAAGAATGGCAATCATGAAAAAGCTTGCTGGTACAACGTGGGGAGCAGATGAGAAAGTTCTCAAGAAGTTATATACTGGACGGGTGAGGCCAGTACTGGAATATGGCATTGCAGCTTGGGCAACAGCAGCTAAGTCAAACTTAACAAAATAAGTAGAGTCCAAAACCAGGAATGCGAATCATAACTGGAAGCCTGAAGACAACGCCTATTAATGAACTTAGAAAAGATCACTTGTTTACAACCAATGCAGGATAGAAGAGATAGCAGAGCCCAGCAACAAGCAGAAAAATTTAGAAGATTGACAGACCACCCTATGTATAAAAGGTTTAGTGGTTTTGGAAAGGGACGACTGAAGCGTAGCAACTTTGTAGAAACTGCAAAACGAAAGATTAGGGCAGATCCCATACTTAACATATCAACAGTCAAACCTATTTACAATGCAGACAAGTTCCCAGCTTGGAGACAGCAGCAACTGCCTGAGATGATAGAAAACATTCCTGGTATTGAGAAAAAGAACACTCAGCATGAAACCGAAAGAAGAGAAATAACCCTAAACTACATAAAAGAACATTACCCAAGCAGCAATTGGACCCATGCATATACAGATGGATCAGCAAAAAATTCAATAGAGAATGGGGGAGGAGGAATTCTCCTAAATTTAAAAAATGGAGTGAAAAAAACACATTCAGTGGCAACTGGAAAGTTTTCAAGTAACTTCAAAGCGGAGGTAGAGGCTCTGAAAACTGCAGCAGAAATGCTCTTATGGAGGAAAATAAAGAGAAGCAAATAGCTATCTTCACAGATGCAAAGTCAGCTGTCTCAATACTGAAGAGCAATAACAGCACAGAAATAGCTGACCTAAGAGCAGGACTCCATGGTCTATGCCAGAAATCCAAAAAAGTTGTAATACAGTGGATCCCATCACATTGCAGTATACCTGGAAATGAAGAGGCTGACAGACTGGCAAAAGAGGGCGGACGACTACCACAGCCTGACATAGACATAACCTATAATGAGGCAAAGAGGTTGATAAAAAGCACCTATAGGACCAAATGGGAATCAGAGCATCCAGGCCACCAGAAGGATGATGCATATTACAAACTCGACAGAAGAGAACAAGTAGCAATCTTCAGACTCCGCACAGGACGTAACAGGCTGAAATACCACTTGTTTAATAAACTAAAGATAGGAGATACCGATGAATGTAATTGTGGAACTGGTAAAATGACAGCAAAACATTTGCTTCAGGATTGCCCAATATATGCAGAACAGAGAAAGATATTTTGGCCCACACCTGCTTCATTTGAGGACAAGCTCTATGGAGATATCAACAAGCTCAAGTTGACCGCAGCTTACTTTAACTACATACAGGTTGACATTTAAAGGTGTATGAAGAAGTATTCAGACTGCCACACTTCATACCACAGGTATGTCGGTTACAAAAGCCTCCCAGAGGCATGAAATGGAATATTGCTCGGATAGCAAATCCATTACGTGGAAAGTCCGAATCAAAAGCTCACTGTGTGAGCTTCATAAAAGGTGGAAAAGTGTCCTAGTGGCATGAAATGGAATATTGCTTGGATAGCAAATCCATTATGTGGAATGTCCGAATCAAAAGCTCACTGTGTGGGCTTTAAAAAAAGGTGGAAAAAGTGTCCTAGTGGCAATGGAATATTGCTCGGATAGCAAATCCATTGTGCGGAAAGTCCGAATCGAAAGCTCACTGTGTGGATGTCATCTGCACACTGCATTCTTCTGGTTTCCGGAAGAACAGCCTATGGTGAACGGATGGCCCAATATACGGAAGTGAGGCTAAGCAGCCATGTGCAGGACGTGACGATTCCTTGGGTGAGCCCAGTACCAGAGCGCTGTGTGTTGGCTCTGCAAGTATGGAAGCCTCCTTGGATGGCGGGGAATGCCCATGGTCTGCCCCTGCCTTCCCTTGAGGGCTGACCAGGATGTCTTTGGCTATTCTATATGGGCCAGCTAGGATGGGAGATAACACCACAACAGTGAGAGTCAAACGTCCTAAGAAACCCCCGGGAAGGTTAACCCGGTCAACAAATGCCCGCAGAAGTCGGATGTGTCGGCCTAACGGCGCAAGAACGCAGCTCTGCTGTAAACAGGCACAACACAATCACATCCGAAAAAAAAACTCCGGATGAACGAAGAAGAAGACAGGTAACTAATTTTTACTGCATTTACACACACAGCTAATTCTATACCTAGTTTAGTGACCTTACAGACTGTCCATTTAATTCTTTTGCATGAGGTTAGGGAGATCATAGAGTTATGTTCCAAGCCAGCAAATGTGGGCAATCACAGTTTTCCATCTCACACAATCACCAGAATCTCGGACCCAGAGCTATGCTAGTCAGAAAAAGAACCCCGCTTGTAGAAATTGGACAATGAACTACTGTATTCATAAGCCAGGACCTAACTGCTGTGTTGACATGAGTCTGTTTTAAAGAAAAAATAGTCAAATGGCAGATTTTATAATACTGGAAGGTAAATGTTAGGCTTTCACATATTCTAGGCTATAAGTATGAGGTGGGGTGGTCAGTTTTCATTGTCATTATCTTTCCTTCTCAGAAAATTATCCAGTTACCATCCTATGAAGCTGGGTCAACTCCAGCGCCATATAAATTAGAAAAACAAGGAATCCTGCCACTGTTGTGAGGAGAGGGTTTAAACCCCAGACTACTGTCTGGTTGGAGAATGACTACAACAATGACTAATTAACTACAAACATTCATTAACTGGTGCGTGCGGAGAATAGGACTACATGGTACGACAGAATCACTACTGTGAAGCCTGGGATGAGAACTAGGCACATTTCAGCAAATCAGAAGGTTAAGATAAGATGTTGGTACTAGATAGGACACACATTGCAAAAACCTGATTTATAATATAAGTGGAAAATCCTTTCTCTAGAACTTATTGCCTGTGCCCCTATGCTTATTGGCAAGTGTGGATGGGAAAAGATACATCATTTCTATGGAACAGAATAAAATAGAAATCTTTCTGTGTGTTTCATCAAGAGGATAGGACATTTCTGGAAACATATTTAACATGTTGCTTGTGTCATTGTATCTGAAAAGGACATAATTTGGTCTATACACATGAAGAATAAATATGGCAACACATGGCCTTCACTCCTATGCTTAATGCAGTGGTTCTCAACCTTTTTTGGCCCATGCCCCCCTTCACCATATTTTCAGAATGTCACTCCCCCCTTTCGTATTTCCTCTCTAAAAATCCCCCCCCCCCCCTACACAGTATACGTAATAATGGAAGCTAAATTTAATAGCACATACTAAAACAAGTCTAGACTTCTACATAAAACGTGATTTGCGGGTCTACTTACGTTATAAAATGAATTTCAGAAGGGTGAGACGTACAGAATCGTAAAGTATGAAGGGAAAACAATATCAAGTAATCGGTTCTTGTATTAACACAATTTTGAAATAATCTTAATTCCCCCCCCCCCCCCCCCCCCCCCAACCCTAAAATTCCCCCCTGGAGGGGGGGAGGGAATTCCCCACCGGTTGAGAACCACTGGCTTAATGGTAAATGTGGATTGGAAAATGTGTATCATTTACCTAGGGCTGGAGCATATAACATAATTCTTTCTGTGTGAGTTTTATGTAGAGAATAAAAATATTCTTGGAAACAGTTAACATATAGCTTGACCCTGTGGCTAAAAAGGTAATATATTGTCCTATGAACATATACAGAATGTTAGCCACGATAGCATGGTGGCTAGATGCTGGCCAACCTGCCCAGTAGTGAAGGGTTCAAATCTGCATCAGAGCAGAGATTTAAAAAAAATTGACTTAAGATCCCATATCAACTCAGCCTAAACACAGGAAATGTCTTGGGAAGTAATGGCAGCTGGCAAGCAACTGACCCCATCAGCCACCGAGTGTCGCTTGGTCTATAAAACATGGCTCTAGAACCATGTGCCCAATGCACTTAAGACATGTAAAAAGGTCTTTTACTGACTTTGTTTACTTTAGATATAAAGGATTTTTAAAAACATGCATGTTTCCATCAAAACATCACCTTGTTGCATGTAGAGCAGAATGTGACTGGCACGTCTGGCAGCAGTGTCTTGAAGAACTGGTATCTCAGCGGCCTTGACCATTTAAGTACATATACTTCTGACCTAGACAGCGACTTTAAGGTTGCCCTGTTGATAACTACTGGTGTGAACTCGTGGTTATCCTGCAAAGAATGTCAGTGACATTAATTATTCTGCAAAGAATTTCAGTGACATTTATTATCCTGCAAAGAATTTCAGTGACATTAATTATCCTACCAAGAATTTCAGTGACATTAATTATCCTGCAAAGAATTAATTAATCATGGCCTATCAAAAAGTTTCTTGATCATGTCACTCTCATCATGGCCCTCTGAAAAGTTTCTTGTTCAGGTCACTCTCATCATGGCCTGCTGAAGAGTTACTTGATCACGTTGCTCTTATCATGAGCTGCCAAAAAAGTTTATTGATCATGTCACTCTTATCGTGGCCAGCTGAAAAGTTTTTTTTAAAATCATGTTACTCTCATCACAGCCTGCTGAAAAGTTTCTAGATCATGTCACTCTTATCGTGGCCTGCTGAAAAGTTTCTTGATCATGTCACTCTTATCGTGGCCTGCTGAAAAGTTTCTTGATCATGTCAGTTTCATCATGGCCTGCTGAAATGTTTCTTGATCATGTCACTCTCATTATGGCCTGCCAAAGAGTTTCTTGATCATGTCACTCTCATCATGGCCTGCCTAAGAAGTTTCTTGATCATGTCACTCTCATCATGGCCTGCCTAAGAAGTTTCTTGATCATGTCACTCTCATCATGGCCTGCCTAAGACATTTCTTGATCATGTCACTCTCATCATGGCCTGCCTACTAGTTTCTTGATCATGTCACACTCATCACGGCCTGCCAAATAGTTTCTTAATCATGTCATTCTCATCATGGCCTGCCAAAGAGTTTCTTGACCATGTCATTCTCATCATGGCCTGCTGACAAGTTTCTTGATCATGTCACTCTCATCAAGGCCTGCCTAAGAAGTTTCTTGACCATGTCACTCTCATCATGGCCTGCTGACAAGTTTCTTGATCATGTCATTCTCATCATGGCCTGCTGACAAGTTTCTTGATCATGTCACTCTCATCATGGCCTGCCTAAGAAGTTTTTTTACCATGTCAATCTCATCATGGCCTGCTGAGAAGTTTCTTGATCATGTCATTCTCATCATGGCCTGCTGACAAGTTTCTTGATCATGCCATTCTCATCATGGCCTGCTGACAAGTTTCTTGATCATGTCACTCTCATCATGGCCTGCCTTAGAAGTTTCTTGACCATGTCACTCTCATCATGGCCTGCCTACTAGTTTCTTGATCATGTCACTCTCATCATGGCCTGCCAAATAGTTTCTTGACCATGTCATTCTCATCACGGCCTGCTGACAAGTTTCTTGTTCATGTTACTCTCATCATGGCCTGCCTAAGAAGTTTCTTGACCATGTCACTCTCATCATGGCCTGCCAAAGTTTTCTGACCCCTTGCCAGTTTTCTTACTTCACAAACCCTCATGCAAAAAATATCTGCAATGTCCTGTGTCCATTTTCATGCCGGTCAACCTCTGTCTCTTCTTCGCTGTTCTGTCCGAGCCTCTGTGACACGTAATATGGTCAAAGAACTTTAAAATATTATTAAACTACTAACACCAATTGATCGTAGCCTGGCTGCAAATGGATCTTCATCTTCTGGTGGCTCGTCACCCAAGCGTAGTGTCTGAAAATCTGGACCAAGTTATGGAAATTCAGTAAGCTTGTTAATTTTGTGAAATAATTTAATGTAAAATAAAAGTAATATACATTGGTAATTTTGTGAAATTATTAATTGAAAATAAAAGTAAAATACATTTTAATCTAGACCTATTCAATAATATCAAGCAAGCAAGTGCAGAAAATGAAAATGCTAACATTAAACTTACCTGCACACATATTTACATTCATGTACTCTTATAAACAGATCTTGAAAACACATAAGCAACATTACTTTCCCATTTACATCATTTTATGTAAGAATGAGTTGACCCAAGAACCATTGAGGCTGGACAAAAATAATTTTGTCAGGAAGTTGCATGTTTCACATAGGAACACAATTTTAATCACGTTGATTGGCTGGGTCTGCACTGCTTGGTGGGGTATTGGTGATTGATAAGGCAGACATGGTGGAGCCATTTGGGATCATGTGTATAGTGGGGAAGAACAAATAGATCCTCAAGGCCTGGTGAGGATGGTGCTGCAGGGAGTGATCTGAGGATCTGGCCAAAATTCAGGTCTACACGGAAAGACCAGATGGACATATAATCAGACTGCTACGGGTACCATTAATATTGGAACTCTGTACTGGCTGTTAAAGATGAGGATGAAGTATTTATGGGAATGTTCTGAGTACTGTGATGTCGGTTCTTGACTCAACTCAGTCACATAAACATGCACACTCACTTCCTAATTATCTCTCTCTCCCCTCCCACACACAGTACTTTATCTTCTTTCTTATTTGCTCATTACAGGTGCTCTAAAAATTTATATTACTTAACTTCTTTGTGTGAATTATTTAACTACCACACACAGTACTTTATCTTCTTTCTTATTTGCTCATTACAGGTGCTCTAAAAATTAATATTACTTAACTTCTTTGTGTGAATTATTTAACTACCACACACAGTACTTTATCTTCTTTCTTATTTGCTCATTACAGGTGCTCTAAAAATTAATATTACTTAACTTCTTTGTGTGAATTATTTAACTACCACACACAGTACTTTATCTTCTTTCTTATTTGCTCATTACAGGTGCTCTAAAAATTAATATTACTTAACTTCTTTGCATAAGCTACTTAACTTCTTTGGCTAAACTATTTAACTTCTTTGTGTGAATGATTTAATTACTGTATGTAAGCTACTTAACTTCTTTGTGTAAACTACTTAGCTTCTTTGTGTAAATGATTTAACTACTGGATGTAAGCTACTTCTTTGTGTAAATGATTTAACTAAATCAAATCAAATCAAATCAAATCAACTTTATTAGGGTCACAAATTGGGCGCGCAGGCCCGTCTTACATTCGGCCCTTCCAATCACTCGTCTTTCGTTCATCAAGAGCATTATACATTTACATAGGAAGAAAAATAAACATTGTGAAATGAATGTTGTAAACATAAACAAGGCTAATTACCATGTTATGAAGCCCATTTCCCACCTATCCATACATCACCCCACCCACACAACACCCCCACCTACCCACACACACGCGCACCAAGGGACACATACACACCCCCACCTACCGACACACACGCACACCAAGGGACACATACATACCCCACCAACCGACCCATCCCCCTCCCGCACATCCCCACCCACACACACTGCCCTCACCTGATCCCCCAACCAAAACACACTCGCCACCCACAAACATTCCCCCACCAACCCACACATCCCACACCCATCCACATCCTACCACACACATCCTCTCCCCACCCACACCTCAAACCACCCTTCCCCCAGCCACATCTCCATCGACAACATATTCCCCACCCACACACACAATCCCCCACCAACTCACACATCGCACATTCACTCACACATCCCCAAACCACACACACACATCCCCACCAACTGACATGTCCTACCCCCCCCCCCCCACACACACATCTCCCTAACCACCCATACATCCCCAATCCACTCACACACACCCCACCACCCACACATACAACTTCCAACCACCCACACATGCCTTAACCTAATCCCCCACCACACAATCCCCCACCCGCACATCACATACACCCCCTACCACACACTATTCCCAACCCACGCACCACACACACACATATCCCTCACCAACACATCCCCACTTACACACCACACACATATCCCCCACCAAGATACAACACAATATTCCCACCCACACCCACACAGATACCCTTACCCATCCACCCCACATACCCCCACTCACACACCACAAAAATCCCCCACCCACACACACATACCTCACCCACACAATATCACCAACCAACACACCACACACCTCTCCCCACCCACACACGCATTCCCTACCCGTCCACCAACACACACTCACTCACGCATACATCCTCCACTACGCACCCACACACCCACTCCCAACCAAACATCTCTCGATCACAATACCCCTACCCCCACACACATCCTCCACCCACTCACACATCCCACCCCGACACATACAACTCCCTCACCCACCTACACATCCCTAAGCCACTCACACACCCCCACCCACACATTCCCCATCCACACACACACATCTCCCACCCACACTCCCCCACATACTTCCCCCAACCACCACAATCCCCTGCTCACCCACACATATACCCCACCCATACGCACATTCCCCACACCCATCACACACATCCCCCACACCACACACTATCCTCCACCCATACCACCACAAACATACCCTCCACCCACACATCCCCCACTAACACACCGCACACATATCTCAAACCCACACACCATACACTTCTCCCACCCGCCCTTCCATCCCAAATCCACCCAACACAATCCCCTACCCACACAACCCCGCCTCCCACACATACTTCCTCAAACCATCCACACATCTCCACCCACATAAACACACATCCCCTGCATCCGTCCCATACACATATCCTCCACCCATACACACATCCCCCACACCCATTCCAACACCCCTACTTTCACCCCCACACATCCATCCACACATCCCACCAACACCCACAAATACCACTACCCACCAAAACCCACACACCCCAACCCATCCAAATGCATACCCCCACCCACACACCCCCCCACGCACACATATCCCCACACTCACACACATCCTCCACATACACTCACACTTCCTCACATCTAGACACATACAAAATGTCTCACGTTAGTATTGAAACTAGTATGAACAAACTCCCACACTTTACTCACACACATACACTGACACTTGTCATGAACAGTCTCATAAAAATGTTAAACATGGAGAAAAATGTGTACATAAAATGTATGTGACGTAAAAATAGTGACGCTCTCTCTCTCTCTCTCTCTCTCTCTCTCTCTCTCACACACACACACACACACATACACATTCACTCTCACACATTCACTCTTCCGCTCATTCATTCTCTCTCACGCATTCACTCTCCCGCTCATTCACTCTCACGCTCACTCATTCACTCTCCCGCTCACTCATTCACTTTCCTGTTCACTCATTCACTTTCCCGCTCACTCATTCACTCTCCCGCTCACTCATTCACTCTCACGCTCACTCGTTCTGTCTCTCATTCACACTCACTGACTCACTCACTCAAACTACAGTAATGAACATGAGTTTATATTATGCATGATAAAATCAAATGGTATTTAACTGATAATATGACAGATGAGAATACACAAACATATGGATTCGCGTGTTACATAACATGCGTGTTACATGACATGCATCTGCTCAGCTCTCTCTCTCTCTCTCTCTCTCTCTCTCTCTCTCTCTCTCTCTCTCTCTCTCTCTCTCTCTATTCTTTCATATACACACACTCACACGCATGCGCGCGCGCGCTCACACACACACACACACTAACACATCAACTCTCCCACTGTCTCACTCTCTAACACACAATCCTTCACACACACACACACTCACTCTCTCAATCACACTCTCTCACACATACACATGAACGCATGCACGTGAACGCATGCACTCCCTCACTCACTCTCACACATGCACGTACGAGTGCATGCACTGACACATTCCCCCACCATTTCTCGCTCAATCACTCTCTCCACACACACGCATGCACGTGTGCACACACGCATTCACTCTCTCCCTCTCACTGACACCCACTTTCTCTCTCTCTCTCTCTCTCTCTCTCTCTTTCTCTCTCTCTCTCTCTCTCTCTCGCTCCCACACGCATACACATATATAGTGAACAATTATAGTTAAACAATTATAATGAACAATTATACTGAACAATTATACCAGTAAATGAATTATGGTGGCATATAGTCGGTATGGATTAAGTATTGAAAGAGTTTTCGGTTAAATGTGTAGGGACTCATTGGAGTTTTCATATCTGGAGGCAGATCATTCCATAAGTGAGCACCAGAATAGGCGAAACATGTTTTGTATAGGTCCAATCTAGGCTTTGAGACATGTAACAAATTTAGGCGCTTGCTGTTCATTGCATTAGATTGAATCAGCGGCAATTAACTACTGTATGTAAGCTACTTAACTTCTTTGTGTAAACTACTTAGCTTCTTTGTGTAAATGATTTAACTACTGGATGTAAGCTACTTAACTTCTTTGTGTAAACTACTTAGCTTCTTTGTGTAAATGAGTTAACTACTGGATGTAAGCTACTTAACTTCTTTGTGTGAATTGCTTAACTACTGTATGTAAGCTACTTAACCTTTTTGTGTAAATTAATTAACTACCGTATATAAGCTACTTAACTTCTTTGTGTGAATTATTTAACTACCGTATGTAAGCTACTTAACTTCTTTGTGTGAATGATTTAACTACTGTATGTAAGCTACTTAACTTTTTTGTGTAAACTACTTAACTTCTTTGTATAAGATATTTAACTTCTTTGTGTAAACTAGCTACTATGTGTCAGCTACTTAACTTCTTTGCGTAACAGCAAAACTGTTAATGTATACTAATAACAGTAAAACTCCATAAAGTGTATATTAATTTCATCCAATGAAAAAGGGTACTGCCCATTTTAGTTTCAGACCAGGGCCCTTTCTTCTTCTGTTTAGGAATGGACATGTCCAAAATGTGAACTGCCTCCTCATCTGTCAGTCCATCTTCCAGCACAAACTCTACCAATGGAAGAATCTCTAGAAAGAAATAATGCATATTCTTGATAGTTGAACCTGTTCAATTAAGAAATGATGCCTTTAACATAGGAAATGTAACATGCAAGAAATCTATCTAAATGCACACCTATTTGGGAAGATAAGAATAATATTAATGAAAAGATAAGAATAATTTAAATGTAAAAAATTGTGAAATATAACAGTGACTGACAAGAATAAAATACAGTTGGGAGTATAAAATGCTCAAGTTTCCATTAAACTATGATTTTAATTTATTATCTTGGGTGGCTAATACACTTACTTGCCATTTGTTCTTTTCCCAACTAACATCCTTCAGATACCAATTTTATTATTGGGTGTGGCACAGTGGTTCCATAACTTGGATTTGAAATTGATCCCAACAGCCATATACATCTATCCCCCTCATTGGCTGAGCTAGCCAGACAACTTTAGTTGATACACATATCAATTTATCCTGGAAAGTGGGCTGTAGTTTGTTACTGTGGGAGTAAAGTTACCAACCTAGGCCTAATCCCAGCTAGCATATGTGTGCTGCATGTAATCATAACTTGTTTACTTCCTGATATGCCACGTCACAGATGAGAAGTTCCAGTTCCAGTTTTGCACACACTGCTGGTATCTGAGCTTGGAGAGAGAAAGGAGAGTAACAGTCCTTGTGGAGATGGTACTTCAGTACAGGGTGGGAAGAAAAGCCTTTACACCAATTTAACTCTGATAGTTGCAGTGGTAAATACTCCGTCACAGAGCAAGCAGAACAGGGAGCTTCTAATCATCAGAAGAGGTCTCCCCCCACTCACTGTCGAATGTTAAAGCCCCTTTACCTTCATTACACCCTCACCCTCAGGAAACGGGTCCATCTGGGTCAAGACTCCCAAGCATTTTTCTCCTGTCATCAGTATCCACTTACAAGATGTTCGTTTATTGTACCTATCCCATATCGGCATCGCTAAGTGTGTCTGCCCAGAAGCATCCCACTCTCAGTTTAAGAGGTAAGAGGATCACCTTCATTGCACAGGGTTTTATCCCATATAGCTTTGTCTCTTTCTGCAGAGTGGTCTGTCAAAAGCGTTGCACAAAGCACGGACACTGAAGTCCCAGCGATGCCCACCAGGAGTTTCTGAGAGAAAATTGCACTCATTATTTGAACGACGTAGGCCGGAATTGAACCCACAACCTTCAAGACATGAGGCAGGCGGCATAACAACTTTGCCATACAGACTCCCTGTTCATTTAGAGTATAATGCCTATATTCAGATAGAATATAATGTCTTTATTCAGTTATAATACTGTGGTAAACATAAATACACAAAGTCTTATATCTTATATTACTGTTCTCACTTACCAAAATTAACAAAGGAATGTACAAATGGCTGCTTGCAGTTGACACATTTATTTCCTGTTTTATTTAGTAATGGGTTGGTTGTAGAGCAGCGGTAGCACATGGGTAGGAGTTCCTGAAATAAACCAGGAACGAGTTTTTATGATTTAAGAAGTCTGAATGGGTCATTCAATGTTGGATTATTCCTATGAAATTTGCAGCACAATATGTGTCCAAACCTGAAACTGAAAGGCATGGCTGGAAGATGAATTTAACATAAAAACTGGGATTGAGTGAGTTCATGTGACAATTTGACTCAACAAAAGATGTTTAATTTTGATTAGTACTGCTGCATGAATCAGAAATGTCATCATCATCAAGTGCCTTGCTTCTCCACAAATTGCTATCTTTGATAAATCAATTCATGTGCTGACTCTTTTCCTTCTTCTTCTTTTGTTCACTTGAAATTTATCTATAAATGCAATGATGTCTCTTGTATGAATTTAACTGTCTTTTTTAGTTCACTCTGTAGTCAACAGAGTTTATCTTCCACTGCCGTTTCTCTAGACAAGTTTTGCCTAGACATGTTGTATTTTGCGCTGTCTTGGAGTATTGTTTTGCAGTAATCAACATAGTTCATGACATTATTGTGTGGTATCCTGATGTCTGTGGTGTGCCCCCTGACTGGTTGCCTTTTTCTTCAGTACCTTTCCTTTGTTAGAGTAGGCTGTGGTCTTACTAGAGTTTAGATATGTATGCATGTACACATGTGTCTGCTTGTGTATGTACGTACATACATATCTAGAGCAGTCTGGGTTTTTTTTATGGCACCTGAGACTCGCCGTCGCCCCTTCTCCTGTTAGTTAAAACAGCTCAGCCATGTGAAGGTCAGGAGTTGGACTTTTACTACCAGAGGTGATGAATCACAAGCCATGGGATATTTTGCAAGGTTGGGCGCTCACCTCAACTCTGCGACCCTGAATATATAACAGCAATTTTGAACCGACTCCCTCCCATGCCATGACACAAGATTGTCAAAAATGTTCTTTCGCTGTTTTCTTCCACCTCTCTTTCCACAAATCTTTCCAGTTGCCACAACATGTTCCAGTTTTTGTCTTCTCATAATGTGGCTAAACAATAATGACTGCCTCTTTCTGATGTTTGCGATAAGCCGTATTTGCTACCTAGCCTCCCTCAAAATGTCCATATTAATCATTTTGGTTGTCAAAGGAATTTTCAGCATTCTTCTATAAAACTACATCTTCAAGACCTCCAGGGATATTTTTGCTTGTTTACCAATTGTCCAGGATTAACAGACAACAGGTTTTATGTAATATGCAAGAATTATTTTTATAACTTCTAATGACAAGGACTTACTGCATAAAATGTTCATTTGATAGGATGCAGTTTTTGTTTGTCCTACGCTATTCTTTATCTCTGTGATGCATCTTCCATCTGATGTGTCTAAATATCTGAATTTCTGTATTGCCCCAAAATAACATTTACTCTAATTGCACATTTAGGCACAATCTGTTTCTTTGATATCACCATGATTTCTGTCTTTTTGTTATTCAGGCTAATGTCTATTTTTTTTTACTTTCCACAACCACTGTATCTATTATTTCCTGTAGTTCCTTCTGACTTATTGCTATAAAGGCGGTGTCATCAGTACAACATAAGTTATTTATATTATGTACACCAACCATAATCCCTGGCATATTTTCTGTAGATTTCATTACTTGTTCACTGTACAACGAGAACAAATCAAGAGACATTACATATCCATGTCTGATGCCCTTCTTTTACACTGAAATTTTCCTAAAAGTTGTTGATTCTTTTGGCTGCTGTTTGCTGCCAATATATGTTCTTTATTATTCACATTTTCATTTTCCGGTTTTAGGTCAAGATGGCGAGACGTGTTTCTTTCTAGCTCGGCTTAGAACGGTTGATCGGCGGTCCGACAAACCACCATCGTAAAATTTCCCGTTGTTTCAGAACCAGATTTCTGGCTCTAAATGTTATGTTGCTTCGCTGAAATTTGTTGAATTCCAAGGATATTTCAAATTGGCTATTGGAACGTTAAAATCCAACCCACGTGTGTAGTGAAGTGTGTGTTGTGTTATGAACGGTTACAACCGGACCGGGATATTCTCGACGTGTTTCCTTCTAGCTTGGCTTAAGACGGTTTATCGACGATCCGACTAATCATTTTCCGTTACTTCAAGATCAGTAAATGTTATAATGTGTCGCTCAAATATGTTAAACTCCAAGGATACTTTCAAGATTGGTTACTGGAATGTCAGAACTATGTACCAGACAGGGAAAACGACTCAGGTGTGTAATGTTATGAATGAATACAACCTAGAAATTCTTGGGGTTAGCGAGTGCAGATGGACTGACTCAGGTAAGACATTTCTCAACTGTGAACAAAGACATATAATTTATTCAGGAAGAACCGACAACCATCATTCGAACGGAGTGGCTATCATCATGTCAAAAAATGTAGAAAGGTCACTGATCAGCTGGGAACCAGTAAATGATAGAATCATAACAGCTCGTTACCAAACGAAATATTTCAAGCTAACAATCATCCAGTGCTACGCACCTACCAACGACGATACAGACATCAACAAAGATAATTTCTATGAACAACTAATTGGTACCATCAACTCATCTCCCAAGCACGACATTGTTGTTGTAATGGGTGATTTCAATGCCAAGATAGGGTCTGACAATAAGGGTGTTGAGAGATATATGGGAATTCACGGCTTAGGGGATATGAACCAAAACGGAGAGAGACTACTAGAATTCTGTGAAATAGCAAATCTGATAGTAGCAAACTCTTTATTTCCGCACAAAGATATACACAAAGTCACGTGGAACTCGCCTGATAGCATCACAAAAAATCAGATAGACCATTTTTGCATTAATGCCAAATTCCGTTCATCAGTACAAGACGTCAGAGCCTACAGAGGTGCAGATGCTGGCAGTGATCACAATCTCTGCATTGCCAAACTAAAAATAAAGCTCAAGACTCTGCACAGATCACCCAGAATTAAGAAAATAAACTCACAGTCCCTACTGACTAAAGAACACCAACTCGCATTCAATTCAGAGGTACAAAGCATCTATGCTAACAAAGAAAGTATATCGAGCAGTGCGAATATTAAAAACAACATTGAAGAAAATTGGAATTTCCTAAAAACTACCTTGCTAAATGCTGCAACAAACACAGTCGGCTACGTACAAAGACAGAAGAAGAAGTGGCTAAGCGATAACACCTGGACGAAGATACAAGAAAGAAAACAAGCAAAACTAACACTTCTTTCTGCAAAAGACACATCTACATATGAAACCCATAAGCAAAAATACTCTATGTTGGATAAAGAGGTGAAATCAAGCGCACGAAAAGACAAACAGAACTTTATTCACAGCCTGGCCTCCGACGCCGAAGCAGCTGCCAGAACTGGAAACAACAGAGCCGTATTCCATATCATGAAGCAACTATGCAATCACTCACCTACACCAAATATACCCATCAAAGACAAACAAGGCAATCAACTGTTATCCGATGACCTTCAAAAGCAACGATGGGCAGAACATTTCAAAGAAATATTAAATAGACCGCAGCCTGACACTGTTCCGAACCTGGATGGAGAAATTACTATGCCCCCACTAGATGCCTCCTGCGAGTCATTCACCATGGAAGAGATTAAAGCAGCCATCAAAAAATTGAAGAACAACAAAGCTGTTGGTGAAGATGAAATCTCAGGAGAAATGCTCAAAGCAGCAGATGAGAACACCTTACAACGTTTGTTACAGCTGATCAATGAAATCTGGCAAAGCGAATCCCCACCACAACAGTGGAAAGATGGTGTAATTTTCAAACTGCCTAAAAAGGGCGATATGTCTGATTGCAATAATTGGCGTGGTATCACTCTATTGTCAGTACCAGGAAAACTTTTTTGTAGCATGTTACTTGAGAGATTGAAAAAGGCGATAGATGAAAGGCTCAGAGAAGAACAAGCAGGCTTCAGACCAAAACGGTCATGCATAGACCACATTTTCACCCTCAGAATAATCATTGAAGACTCCGTAGAATTCCAGTCGAAATTAATCACAAACTTTGTCGACTTTCAAAAAGCCTTCGACAGCATCCACCGTCCTTCACTTTGGAATCTACTTAACATCTATGGTTTTCCTACCAAATATACCAACGTCATAAAATCTTTCTACAAAGAGACACGTTGCTGCGTAAGAACAGAAACAGGCAACTCTGACTGGTTCTCAGTCGAAACAGGAGTGAAACAGGGTTGTGTCTTATCACCGATGCTTTTTGGAATAGCTATCGATTGGGTCATGCGCAAATGCACAAGCAACACAAATATGGGTATCCATTGGGTTGACAAAATTCTAGAAGACCTGGACTTTGCCGACGACATAGTGCTTTTGAGTTCAACACATCCGGATGCCCAAGAGAAAATAAACCACCTCCAAAATGTTTCAGGGCAAATTGGTCTCCAAATTAACACCACAAAAACAAAGACTATTGATCTTACCAACAGTTCAGATGAGACCAAATTGAACAGCTACGTTCTTGAAAAAGTCAACAGCTTCACATACCTAGGAAGCAAAATGACATCCACAGGGGACTCAACACCAGAAATATCATCTAGAATCGCACTGGCATCTAGTGCCTTCAATAAACTGTCAAACATCTGGAAGTCAAAGACACTCAGCAAACACACAAAACTTAAAATCTTCAACTCTTGTGTGATTCCAGTGTTAACGTATGGATGTGAAAGTTGGAAATCAACGGTAGCTTTAGATAAAAAATTAGACAATTTTGAGAACAAATGTCTTAGAAGACTTCTAAACATCCACTGGACAGACTTCAGAACCAATTCGCAAATAAGACAAGAGACTAAGCAAGATACAGTATCAAATTTCATAAGAAGACGCCGTTGGAACTACATCGGCCATGTACTCAGAATGGACAAGACAAGACTCCCCTACCAAGCCCTCATATGGTCACCGGTAGGGAAAAGAAAACGGGGAAGACCAAGAGAGACCCTGCGTAGAACCATCATTAGAGAAGGCTCATTCAATGGCCAAGTAAATATCCAAGATCTACAACAGATAGCAGCGAACCGCCAGGCATGGAGAGACAGGACTTCTGCCCTATGCGCCGCCTTAGGCTCAAGAGGAAAGACTAACTAACTAATTATTCACAGACCTTGCCCTAAATTTTTAGCTACTCTATTAGTTTGACTATTTCCTCTTGTTTAACATTGTCAAATGCTTTTGTGTAGTCTATGAAACATAAGTATAGATCTGTTTGTACTTCTATAGATTTTTCTAATAGTGTCTTAAGAATATCTTCATAGCAATGTTTGTGCTCTTCCCCTCTACAAATCCAAACTGATCATCACTAATTTCTGGTTTAATCTTGTTTCTTATTTTACCCACAATTATTCTCAATAACAGCTTCGTCAAGTGACTCATAAGACTTACTGTGCTGTGCTTTTCCCATTCTAAAACACCCGTGTTTTTTAAACAGTTACTAATAAACTATAAACAGTCATTAATTTTGGCCTGAATAGAATAAAAGGACCAAAATGGTATGATAGAATCACTAATGTGGAGCTTAGGGAGATAATTAGACAGATTCAATTGAATCAACAAGTGAGGATAGGACACACATTGAGAAAACCTTATAAAATGTAACTAAAACATCCTTTCTCTTGAACCCACAGGGCAAAAGAAATAGAGGGCGACCTAGAGACACATAGTGCGGTGTGAGTTGGTTTAGGGCCTGTGCTCCAATGAAGGATAAAGGGCAGAAAAAGCAGAAGAGAAAACAAAAGTTCAGAAAAGGATATTTGAAATGGAGTAACCAATAAATGCATGGTGAATTGCTTGGAAAGTAAAATGCTGACTTCTTACCTGTAAACTGTGACTTTCAATAAATAAATACACTACTTTTTTATAAATAATAATTGAAAGAGTTGACTTACTACACTGTGACATACAATAAATAACTACTTTACTTTTATTATAAACAATCACTTAAAGAACTGACTTATAGCATTTGACAAACAAACAAATAACTACTTCATTCTTATTATACATGATAATTGTAAGAACTGATTTACTAAACTGTGAAATAAAATTAATAACTACTTTATTTTTATTATAAATGGTAATTTAAAAGACTGTCTCGCTACTAATTACATTGTGACATAAAATAAATAATGACTAGACTTTTATTATACATGATAATTAAAAGGACTGATTTACTACATCGTGACATAAAATAAATAACTACATTACTTTTATTATAAATGACAATTAAAAGAGCAGACATAAAAGCATACAATTTTGTCTGTTGAGTTGTACAATCTTCAAGAAGGACAACTAAACTATAATTTAATTCAAAACAATGTTTTCCCATAGTAAATATAAATAATGAAGACACAAACTCTGATGCTGGGAAATATGTGGTTAATTTAATTATTAATTGTGATAAATGATTATTTAAAAAAACTCACGTCTGCATCATGGAAGGGCTTGGATCTGATAGTCAAGGAGCCAAGGTCTACAGTATCTTGGAACCGCTGAGAAATTTGCAACAGCCTCAATTTCTCATATGCTGTTCGTGCCAGTTTGTATGCCCCCAGATTTTTGCTTTGTTTGGCCAAGGTAAATAAGGTGGCAGTGCATAAAAGTTAAGGATTTTAAAATCATTATAAATTTACAACACTTTTTATTAAGAATCAACTGCCAGATTGAATGTAATAATTTTTGAAAATTGTATAGAAAAGTTTAATACAATTTAGCTATGAATATACAACTTTTAAATGTTGGCATTTACTGTTAGAATAAAATAAAAATATATTCTGGCATTCCCCCTCAGTTAGCTGACATTGAAATGTCTTAGCAACTGGTACCATTTGGGACTCTTTACTGGTTGTTGAAGATGAGGACAGAACACATACGGGAATGTCCAGAGTGCTATGATATTGGTTCTTGACTCAACTCAGCTGAAATATCTTAAACCCACGGAGGACACATGACCAACCTCCCTCGGTTTAATCCAATCTAGTCCATGTGTGCTGTGTTGAATCATGCCCTGGCTACAACCTAGGATGCCTCTCAGCAGAAGTGTCAGTCCCAGGCTTGCACACTCCAATGGTTTCTGGGCTTACATAGGGAAAGGACAAATCTACAACACAGTCGCCACGGAGATGGTACTTTCGTACCAGTTTGAGAGAAAAGTCTCTACGCCAACTTCACTCCAATATATGTGCCTCTTTGGGGCTGAGGTAAACCGGATACCAATGAGTTGGCCAGAGGTAAAACTCAAAAGTCAGCTAACCATTCTCACTCGTATGTTACTAGGGCTCATAACAGAAGCAACAAATGGTAACATTGTAACATACCATGCATTTCTTAAGCGGTAAAAAAGGAAAGGTGGCATGGCAATGGCTACCTCAAACAGAAAACTTTATCTCAAAAATGCAACTAATTATGAACAAGTATACAAAGGATTTAGTATGAGTTGATAGAGGGTCTATGCTGAATATAGATATTAAAGATAGCATAAGAAATGGACAAAGAACCAACAATTCTAGCAACTCTCACCGTCAGCCAGCACAATGGGGAAAGGGTTATGGACACAATTTGTAATCTCGCATACCATGTCCGAAACACACATGTGGGCGATTTGGCAGCAGATCACCATGTGTTGCTTTTCATACAATGGTATGTGTGCTGGTCATACAGAAAGAAATGGCAAACTACTCAATGTAAACTTGCCAAGAAATCACAAACAAAATGCTGGTGTTGACTGCGACATCCTGTAAAGGATATGCAACTAACTTATTATCACCATCATGTGCAATGCCTGTAAGTGTGGGTGTTTGTCACCTCACACGATCACCAGAGCCTTGCACCAGAACTATGTTCTTGTCTATCCAGATATTTATCTCTTTGTCTTCCACTTTCCCCATCTAGTTTGCCATTTGTCTCAAAATTTTCAAGTTTATTTCTCCTAATATTGTACTAAAAATGTCTTAACTGACTACATCTAGGAGATATGGATGAAAGTGACTGTTAGTTAGTTGTGTATCCTTTACAGGATGTCGTAGCCAACCTCAGCATTTTCTGGCTATATGTGATCTCTTTCTGGCCACATACAAATAGATAATATGACCATTAAAAGAACGGAAACATACAAATAAATACCTGGGTACAATCTTCAACTGCTCCAACATCATAAGGGAAGAAATACAAACTAGAATCAATTCTGGAAATAAGATATACTATGCACTACAACATCTACTAAAATCAAAGGCGCTATCTCGTAACACCAGGATCACAATATACAAAACACTGATCAGACTAGTTGTGCTGTATGGCTCTGAAACCTGGAGTACAACGAAAGGAGACGAAGCCTTGTTACAAACCTTTGAGAACAAAGTTTTAAGACGCATCTTTGGACCCATTAGGGATACACAAAGTGGAGAGTGGAAAAGAAGAAGTAACAAAGACATTTATGATCTGTTTAAGTCCCCGCTAATCACTGGTATCATGAAGGCTAATAGACTACAATGGCTGGGGCATATAGAAAGAATGGAAGATAATAGGGAAACAAAACTCGCTTACACTCAGGAAATAAATGACCGTAGACCCCGAGGTAGACCAAGAAGACGGTGGAGAGATAATATATATACAGACCTACAAGCACTTGGAATAACGACTGGCAAGACAGGGTCAACCAAAAAAGACGAATG
>JACEFZ010000068.1:0-17820 GCA_014155875.1 Cepaea nemoralis | reverse complement strand
TGAGGCCTGGGTTGGTCTCCCTTCAGGAGATGCATCTTTGGTCTTGGACTAAGGTTCCTTCCCTATATCACCATATCCGATGAAAAGGATGCCTACCTTTCAGCGTCTCGGCTTATAATATCCGAATCTCAATTTATTCCCACAGATTTTTCACCCACCTAGTCATCAGTCTATAACCTATTCCAACCGTTATTGGCATTTAGGCTGACATGGGACCAGCACAGAGTTCTGATTCATTATTTACTTTCAGTGTAGACATACAATTCTGCTTGTTATTCTTTTGGGTTCATCTGGAATTAATTCCAGGATTCTGCTGCAGGCATGGAACTGAAGAATATTGATTCCACCACATATCCAGGGTTGCAAGCCATCAGGTGATTCCTGTGGTTGCAGGCGTAGAGGCATTTACTCCGCTAGCTGCTTTCATATGGTTTTTTTTTTATGTGTTCAGGTTTGGGAACCTTTGAGGTAATCTGGTGTAGTATGGTTTTCAGTTGGCACCTTGGTTGTTTTGGTTCAATGTCTTCTTCCCTTTGTTTGAGTTGGTTTTTCATAGCTAGAACTTGGTGTTGC
This sequence comes from Cepaea nemoralis, assembly GCA_014155875.1. Taxonomy (NCBI): domain Eukaryota; kingdom Metazoa; phylum Mollusca; class Gastropoda; order Stylommatophora; family Helicidae; genus Cepaea; species Cepaea nemoralis. Next base: position 17,247 of record JACEFZ010000068.1, on the reverse strand, counting down.
ATGGCTGGAACCTTATTTTTTGACTTTTGCAGCTGTGAGATGTTCTTTCGAAGACTTATCCATTGTGGATTTTAAACTTGGTAATCCAACCAACAGTTGAAGATTACTCACTGTTGTTAGTTTTAATAACTTGTAGAAGGATTGTCCCATAGTTTCACTGATTTTTGTTGAATGATGGGGCCCATAGATGATACTTCTCAAACGTATAACTGACGAGTCACTGTTGTCATTACTTTGTTGATCTTCATCTTTGTAGATTATTAGATCTTGAAGTCCATCCTGGATCTTCCTACGAAAATAGGACTTAATCACTCACCCAATCAGTTATCTTCAACTTTTCTGTTGCTCGCTATGGAGCTATTGAGCGCCGCAGTAAACATTGAGGTATTGCTAATCCAGACTATGGTTTGGACATTCACTTTATGGCTGTTGACCCAGGATCCAGTTTTAGTGATATAGTCCCACCAAATTCAACCACCACCTGCTTCTCTTCTATAGAAAAGGGATGACAAGAATACAACACTAGCATTAACCTACTGTGTTATGGTAAAAGGTTTACAACACAATTACAAACACAAATACAAAACACCAGGGGAGAAGGGGAAAGGAGTGGGTGTCCATGTTCCACTGTCCCTCATTGCTGAGTAGAGCCATTCTGACTCTTCATAGTGAGTAAGGTATTTTCTCACTTATATTTTGTTTTTGTTGTTACTGGGACTATTGGATGGGTGAAGTCATTCTGTCCATCCAACATGTTGATATTGTCTCTCTCATTACTTGAAGAGAATAGCCTATACAGAATCCCTGTGGTTTCTAATGCCGCTTCTTCATTTCGGCACTATAATCATCACTAGGTCAAGATTTATTCACCATTGGCTTCTTAAGTACTGACATACATATGTTATTCTTACATCAACATCCTCTAATCCCAGGGTTTGCAACATTAAAATGTATATTCCCACAGTAAAAAGTAACAATCAGAACAAAGAAAATTCTCATACCAAAAAAAAGACATACATGTACATTTCTCTGATATTAAGTACATGATACTCATACAAAATAATTAATCATAATGCTGATGCAGGGAGCCTTTGTTTTTGGTTTTTCTCAGGGTTAATCCATAACTTAAAACATACATTGTTTTCCCCACTGCGTACAGCAGATGAGGATAGTAGTCGCTGTGATATATTTGTCAAGGACTGCTATTATTCAAGCAATTTATTCACATCAATCTTCGCTTCTGTTCCTACTACAGTGAGGTGATGCGGAGTGAATCCTATCCGAACATGCATTTACATCACGCGTTTAATTGTTCATGAATTTATATTCAAACATGGCCTGTCCCTAACACTATTTTATGAAATGATTATATGTTCACCCTCATATGGAGTGGTTACTAATCTGTTAACAAAAGAATGGTACTAAAATTTAGCACTATATTTTCCCAAATTACAGATTATAATGTGGCAAAATATTTTATCCCCCGACTAAGTAAGAGTCAGGAATATGCGTAATCATTTGTATGTCCCCGCATGGATAAAACAAGTTCAGAGACATCCTTACCAGTGCATTTACACTACATAGGATATTTGAAAGTGGCAGACACCAGTTCTCTACTTGTGCAGTATGAAATCAAGAGTCTGCTCCTACATTGAGAAAATGTTTCTTTAAAGTCCAATCTCTACAGTACATAAATTATTTGCAGATTTCTAAGCATCGATAGGGATATATAGTTCCATTGCATAGAAGTTATTTTTCATAGGACTATGAAAATTTGGGAGAAACGAGTTTTCTTCTCTGAAGTATGAATCAGGAGTCTTTCCTAAATTGAAAAGAGTTTCTGACATGAGAGTTGATACTCTGTGTACTACAGTACACATATATTCATAGGTTATAAACACTATTTAGTTAGATATAAGTTCATAATGCCTATAAAAGATATTAACATACGAATTTGAAATGGTAAGACCTAGGAAAATTACAGCGTGGCGCCCACATGTGTTTCTTTGGTAAACATCATCCAGCCTGGTTTAAGAGAATTGTAACTAATTCTTAATTAAACATACTGGTCTATGTAATACATAAATATATCTTAATAATGTAGATAACATACCAATAGCTTGAATAGAATCATGTTTTTAAGGCAAACTACCTTCTCCCCGAAGGGAAAGGTCGACTTTCTTGTGTGTTCTCTTGACTAGAAATGGCCGCTTCAGTCTTTGTTTTCCCCCTCGCCAGGATTGGCCAGATACGGGAGAGAAACAAGCCAAAATAATTTAGCTGTGCCACGGTCAGTCTATCGCTGTTTATTTCTCCTGCATTAAGTAAGTTACTTAAACAGTAATTGTAAGGGTTTGTTTATTTTAAGGGAGTCCATAAATAGGAAGGGTAAGGACGTTTTATTATACCACACGCCTCCCCAATTTACGACATTTATTTCTTTCAGAAATTAAATGGTCGAGTAGTACTCTACAATTTCCGTCTTTACATTGACTCCCCTAGTATCCATCCCTTATGACTTTACTACTACCTTTCTTTCCTATATTAAAATCTACCAGAGCCACGCCCATTTTCTTCTAGTCACGACAACTGGCATAACCCTAATGGATTATTTCTCTTTTAGTGAAAGAGTGTAGCACCCTCTCCACTGTTGTCAGCTATTTTGAAATATGAGTGTTTATCAAACCCCTGCATCCACTTTGTTGTTTTAAAGTTTTCTTTTGTAATTTATTTAAATTTTTCATTTTAATTTGTATTTTTTTAAATTATTTTTTTTAATTAAAATTTTTTTTAATTATGTAATTTTTAATTTAATAATTTTGAAAGGTTAATTTGGTAAATTAACTAATTTTAACATATCCTTTTAGTAAATATTTTAAAAATTTCTTAAAAATATAAATAATAATAAATATATTTAGAAAATTACAGTACGCAAAGTGTTTTTTAATACACTGTTTAGGTTGAAAAATCTTTTAAAATTATGTTCTATTATAAATAGACTTCTATTAGTAAACATCCAATATTAATAAATTTTAAACCAAATATTTACCGGAATTTTAATTTGTTTTTTTTTTTGGGTGTCTTATAAAAGGGGGTTTTTTAAGCCAAAAAAAATAGGTGTAGAAAAACCTTAAATTTTTTCTTAGAAGTTATAGTAATTATATATTTTTTTTAAGAGTCATATAGAAGGTAACTTTTTATACCACCTAAAAAATTTTCTTTCTATTAAAAAGTGATACTCTCATTTTTTTTTTATGAAATTCCTTTACTTTCTCTTTTTTTATTTTTTTTACCGACATTTTTTTATCAAATGGTACTTTTTCCTTTTTTAGATGAGATTTTAAGACTTCATTCTTTTTTATAATATATCTTTTATATTTTAAACCGGTTTTTTTATCAAATTTGGCAATTAGACTTTTTAATTTTTCTTTTAAATTATGAAATTTGTTATGTTAACTTTATTCTCTATATTTGAATTTACTTTCGTTTCCATAGATTGTTAAAATTCTAGGTAACCTATGTTTGGTTTAAATTTTAAAAATCATGGTTGTTTTAGTATTTCTTTTTCCCTTTTGATAATCTATTAATGGTTTTCTTATTGTTTCTTTAAATCTGTCATTTATGTAATTTCTTTTTTCTAACTGAATTTCGTTTTTTTTTTTTTGAATTTTAATTATCTTTTTTTATTTTTTCCTACCTTTTTTAAAGCTGATTTATTAAATTTTAATGTTTTTGTGTTTTTATTTCCTGCATTTGTTTATTGTGATTGCCTTTTTTTCTTTAATCTTGTATATGTTCTTCAGTTATGTTGTTACTATTTAAAACGTTTCATTTAATCCTCCTGTGATGTTTTTCCTTCCAAATCAAGTTGTATTTTTTCATTGGTTTTTTAATTTAAATCTGTTATTTAATTGTTCTTCTATTTTTAAATTTACTAGCTGATCTAATTCTTTTTCTTAATATTTTCTCCTATGTAAATTTGGTTTTTAAATCATTTTAAACTTTTTTAATGTTTATAAATTTATTTTTTTCACTCAGGATTCTCAATTCTACATCTTCAATTGTTTTTAAAGTTTTTTACTTTTTACAGTTATTTAAGTATGGCGTTTCCTGTTTCACTCTTTTCTCTTTAATCACACTATTTAATTCTTTTCGCTTGTTGTTTCTATTTTTTAAGTAATCTTGGTTTTATTTGTTTCGCTATTTTAAATAATCCTTGAGGGTTAAATTACTTTTTGCATTTTTCTTCTTAATTATAAATTTAGTTAAATTTTATATTTCGTAGTAACGAATACAAGTGTTTCACCCTCTATTTAGGGTTTGCCCTTTAACTTCCTTAGTTTTAATGTATTTAAAGTTATGAAATTACAAGTTATTCTAACTACAATTGCTCAATTTTTTATTTCTCTTTAATTATTCTATTTTAACTTAATTTAATTAGGTTAATATCTAAAGTTCCTTTTCCTAGATGGAAGTTGTTGGTATTTCATGAACCTTTATTCCTTATCTTAAGTATTTTTAATTCCTTTACTAGGTAATTATTTGGTTTTCCTACTATTAAAAATGTATCGGGTTTTTAAAAACCCTTTTTACTGTAAAGAAGTGGTTGATTGTTTCATTCCAAATAATTTTTTTCCCTATTATAAATTGCCATTATTTAAAAATTATTAGGGCTAAATTGCGGTTCTTCAAATATTCTTCTTATTCTTATTTTCCTGGTGTTTTGAACTTCCTTAAATATTATTAGGTACCCAATCTTAAATTCCTCATATATTCTTCTTTCCTTAACTTTTTAATATTTCATTGGAATTTGTTTTTTCTTTTACTTTATATTAATCTGATTATTCACTCTATGATTTACTTTTCACTAAATATTTAAAATATCATTAAAAAAATTTTATTAAAATAATTTATAAATTGTTCATATGTCGACCATAAACCTTTTAATAAATTAGTGTAATCAATTAAACAATTGAAAGAATACAAGATAAACATAAACATAAATGAAACAAATCTAAACATATTTTTAATATATGTGTTACATAAGTAAATTTAAACAATTAAATTAAAAAAAACCATACCAAACCAATACCATGACTGAATCAAATATTCCTGAAATTTTAAAAAAAATACCTATATTATAATATGTTCAAATAAATACTCAGCTCTACAAAATTATGTCATTACAACAAGAAAATTTTTAAAATTTTTCCTAATTTTTCCTAAAAAATTATCACCATTTTGATTTACATGTTTTAAAAAAGAGGAAGACTGGGTATGTGGATTTAATTCTGAATAATTCGTTAAATTCTAGGGGTATTATTGATTCTTCCATGAAGAAAGGAGTTTACCAATCAATAATAAAATGAATTGGATTTTCTGGGTATTTCCTTACCATTTCACTTATTAATGTTTTGGTCTAGAAGAATCTGAAAGAAAACCAACTTAAAAAATTTTAGTCACAACATTTTCTTCCCCAATTCTAATTTCATTACTTATGGTTAAAAATATGTTGTCACACATGAGAAAATTCATTTACAACACCCAGTCAAAAAACAATTACAAACAAATAACAAACAATTTTTAAATTTTAAATTGATTCATAAACATTGGTTTCAGATACCAACATATAATTTTACAAAAATAAAAAATAAATTTATGTCAAAACATTACTTACATTGCTACCTCAATAACATCTTTATATCATAGAAAAAAATAACATGAAAACATTTTAAAATTAAATTTAATTAATTATTATTTAAAATTTGCTTCATGTTTTACCTAATAAATCGTTATATGTCAAAATTAAAAAAAAAATACTAAATATTAAACTTAAGTTATTGGAAATTATATTCCATAAAAATTTTCATATTCTTTCCCGAACAAATCTTGAAGTCTCGTGAATTAAACCGGGTGTTGTATACCTTGGAATGATCTTTTTAAATTTCCAAACCCTCTTAGGTTTGCCCCTTTCGGTTTTATCGTTTTCCATGTTACATTTTCCCATTTTTCTTAACCTATACCTTTATTGCTCATTGTCAGAAAAATTATTCTTATTTTATTCCAATTTTTTTCTTTTTCATTATATCACGGTTGGCAGGCGAATGGATTTATCACATTCAGTCTTCTGTTATTCATTTTGTTTCTGCTTATTGGTTTTTTTTTTGTTAGGTTTGGAACTTGGGATTGAAAATAGGATGGTTTAGTTGACTTTGGTTGCACGTATGTTTTCCCTTTGTTTGAGTTGGTGTTCAGCTGAACTTGGTTTCTTGGATGGTTTTTGGATTTTTTGGATTTTTCAATTTTTGTGATTTTTTTCCCAGTTGGTTACTCACTTGTGTAGTTTAATTGAGGTTTTTCATTTGAGATTTCTTAAGATACCATGGATTTAAACTGTATAACTAAGGATGTTATTATTTTATATTTGTAATTATACTGTAGTTCCGATTTCTAATAATAATAATACTAAATCTATTTTTGGTCTTGGCTATTTATTGATTTGTAGACTTGGGTTTGAATCCACATTTCAAAAATCCTTATATTCCCCAAATTTTAACTCCTCTTTTAAAATGGGCTGCAAAAAAATGTAGTAACTTGGGTTTACTCAATAGGTTGACAATTACAACCAAAAGAAAACACCAGGAAAGGGTTATGATGAAGTGCATGCAATTTAGTAGACTTTTTAATTATAATTTTCAAACTAAATTAAGGGAAAAGGAGGAGGTATTCCCCCCTTGTGATATTAGCCATCTGATCTTTGGGAAAAATTTTCTTTTATTGCTTTTTGGGACTATTCATGGTAAAAATTTGCCCTTCTTCTTAATATCATATTTAATCAAGGGAAACCTAAAAATTTCTTGTAACTTATTTCGCACTAAAAATACAATCTCAAAGAAATTCACATTTTAACATAATACATTTTTAATTAAGTCAACATTAAAAAATTTTTAAAAAATAAAAATTAATTAAAAAATTATCCAAAAAAATTTTTTCCATATGAGGAATAGTCTTAATATTTTTCATAATGCTGTGCAGGGGCCTTTTTTTGCTTTTCTCAGGGAATCCAAAATCTAAAACTAACTTTTCCCATTGCGAACTCAGATGATTTTCACTTTATTTTAAGATTTATATTCAAGAATGTTTTCCCCAAAAACTTTTCTGTTCCTATAAGTGTGATGGTAAATCTATCCAAAATAATTTACTCACTTTAATTGTTCATGATTAATTCAAATGCTCCAAAAATTTTAAATGATTAATGTTCCCCATATGGGTATACTATTAAAAATGGTAAAAATTTAACTATTTTCCAATTTTAAATTAATGGAATAAAGTCCCCCAAGTTAATCGGAATAAAATCATTTTTCCCCGCTTTGGATAAAAATTTAAACCTTACCAGTGCATTACAAATAGGATATTTGAAAGGAAAAAGTTCTCTACTTGTCAGAGTAATAATCTTCCTGATATAAAAAATTTTTTAAATCCAATTCTAAGTACATGATTTTTAAAGATTTCTAAGCATTTAAATATAGTTATTGATTATTTTTCATAACTATGAAATTGAGAAACGAGTTTTCTTTTTGAAGTATGAATCAGGATCTTTCCTAAATTGAAAAAAAGTTTCTGACATGGGGTTGAAATTACAGCATCCATATTTATATTGTAAAAATATCCGTAGTAAAGAATAACTAATTTAATTAAATAGGATAAATACAATAAAATTTTTTCTTCAATATTTTAAGAGGTTTTAAAGAATTATATTCTTAATTAAAATCTTTGTTCTATTTAAAATTTTTATTGGGAAAAAAAGGCAAAAAATTTTTAAGGAAAACTTTCTTTTCTTTAAATTTAATTTGTTTTCTCCCTTAAGGGAGGAAACGAAAAATACGCCAGTAAATCCTTTTTAAAATTTCTTTTTAAATTAATTAATATTTTCATTATTAATTTTTTAATTAAGGTATATCACAACCTACTTTATTATTTCTTTCCAATTAAATTCGATTTTCCCCCATTTTTTAGTGACCCCCATTTTCCCTTTTTGAAAATAACCCTTTCCTTTTATTAATAGTTTTTTAATTTTTCCCAATTTTTCTAACGGATTTTTCCTCTTATTGAAATTGACTCTAGTTGCCTTTTTAATATTTATTATTTGTTATCCGTTTTCTGTCATAACGTTTTTAACTAAAGATTTGAATTAATGTTTCTTTAATAAAATTTTTTAAGAATTATAAGGTTTTGTTTACATTTAACCCCACGTCTTTTGTATTTATTTTTTTTTGATCTTGATTTAAAAGTAATTTTCGTTTCATTTTCCCAAATCATTATGGGTAAAATTTTGTTTTTAAATTTTAGGATTTTGATTAATCTTTGGTTTTCCCGATTCTCTTACTTCAATTTTTAATTTTCAATTTTTAGTAATCTGGAAAATTTTTTTTGGGGTATTTTTTTCTATTACTTTTTCTTCTCTTATTTTATTTTTAACTTTTCTACTTTGTTTGAGTTAATTTAATTTTTCTTGGGTAATTAGTCATGTGTTCCTTTTTTTCCTTCAATTTTATTTCTTTCATTAATTTTTGGTAATATTTCAAATTATATAAAATTTATTTAAACCTTTGTTTTTATTTTAAAGTAATTATGGTTTTTTTTTGTTATTATTTATATAATTCCTTACTGTTCCTATTTTTTAATATTCTAGCAAATTAATTTTTGTTTTACCAATTTTTTTTTTAATCTGTAATTTATTTATAGGTTCCTATTAATTTTAGCTTTCATTATAAGATTCTTTCAATTTATCATTTTTTTCAATTTTAGTTATTTCAAGCTTGTTTTTTAGTTTCCTTTTAATAGTATCTTATTAGTTGTTCTTTTCAAGGTGATTTATATATTTATTGGTTATTTTATTTTTTGTTATCCCCAATTATTATTTGCTTCTATTAATTTATCTTATCCTTGGATTTAATTTATTTCCTTTATTGATTTTAATTTTACAATTTATTATTAGCTTTTGAATTAATTTACTAATTTTTCCCAACTCATTGTTATCTTCCCTTTAATTTCCTTGTAATTTAATTATTAATTAAGTAATTAAATTTTGAAATTAACTTTTTGTTCCTTGTAATTTTTTATACTTCATTATTGAATTTAATTTCTTAAATTATTTTTAATAAAATTTCTTTCTTATAAGATTTTATTTTTAAAAATTTAATTTTTTTCATTAATTTATTTTTTTACTTTATTAAATATGGTTGTTTAATTAAATATTCTGGTGGATTAAGATCATTTCATTTTAAATAATGGTTTGACTTTTTTATAATATTTTTTTTACTATTTTAAATAGCCTATATAAATTTTAAATTGGCTTCCAATTCTATTATTTTTCCGTTTTTAATTTACTTTTTAAAGGTTTAACTTAGGTCCTTTAATTATTTCAATTTTTTAATTCTTCTTAAATTTTTATTTTACTTAATTATTTTTATTGTTTTTATTTTTCTTTTATCTTTTATTATTTTTTCTTTAACATTTTTATTATTTTCCTTAAAAATTATTGACATTAATTATGTAAAATAAATTTATGATTAATACTACTATTATGTAACTTAAAATTTACAAATTTTTAATGATAATCAAATAAATAAAAAATCAAAAAAAAGATAATAAAAGAATATATTAAAATAAATTAAAATAATTAGGTTTTAATACATTTATAATTAAGATAAAAAAAAAACCTACTAAACAAACCTATATTCCAAAATCAAATTACCTGCTAAGTTTTGACATAAAAATCTATATTAGTTTAGGAAAAAATTCATCATAAAACTAGCTAAAATCAAATTGATTGAACTTTGTACCAAAAATATTTTCCTGAGATTATCCCAATAATTACCCATTTTTAATGAGTTTTTTTCAAATCATCGAGGGTTGTTAATTTTGAGATAATTCCTGAAATTTCCCAATATTTCCTTTTTAATGGTTTATCAGATTTAAAATTTAGGATCAATCTGAGAAATCTTAAATTTCTTTTTATTCCTTAATTTGGGGGAAGTTTATGTCAAAAGAAGGAAATCTCAACCTAAACAAACTGTGTAAAATTTCCTTGAACAACTTGTATTTCATTCTTTCTAATTATTGACAAATTTTAAATTTTAAAATCATATATTAAACACTTTTGGACACATAATTACCAAATTGCAAAAATATACAAAATAACACAGTTTTAAAAAAGACTATTGACTAAAATAACCCGGACCCAAATAACATGTTCAACAACACAAATATATAATTTTCAAAATTAGTTTTAATAATAATTTGGTAAAAATATTATTTAAATACAATAATACTTGATACTAATGATGTAAATAATTTAAATATCATTTTATTTAATTAACTCTTTTATATTTAAAGAATAAATACCATGAAACAGTTAAAACCATAATTTATTTTAACAAGTTTATTTAGATTAATCTTTCGGAGTAAATTAAACAATTTATTCCGTGAGCAATAAACTTCCCCAAGGCTAGTTGTCATGAATTTTGGGATTGTCTATTAATTTCCCTGGACTTTCCAAATCCCTTTTTGGGAATTTTTTTTGGGGGTTGATTATCCTTAAACATCTTGTCTCATGTTCCAATTACCCCAAAATCTTTTCCACCTTATATTCGTTCATTTGTTCCAATTTTACCCACAATTTCTGTAATTATTACTTAAAATTTTTTAAAGGCTAAATTTTTCAATTGCGGTTGAAAATTTTTTTTTTTGGTTATTTTTTCCTGGTTTCCATGGATTTAAAGGTTTTCATTACCAGTATCCGGTGGTTGCGCGGGCATTCTGTTGGGTTTGGTTTCTTGTTGTTTTTGGTTATTTGTTTAGGTTCGGGTAGTTGGTTTTCAGGGGCCTTGTTTTTGTTATTTTTCCATTTTTTATTTTTTCTAGTTGGATTTAATTTGGGTTTTAACTTTTTTGGGTTTTTTAAATTTTTGTAATTACTGACTTGTGAATCCAAGTTAATCCCTTTTTGTTTACTCTTATTTATTTGTAATACATAAATTATGATCTTAAATAGACTTAACTTATGTTTCACTTTTGTTTATTCATATTGGGATTAAAATTTTGGCTAATCCATAGGTTTGCCCCATATTTTGTTCCCATCTTCCCAATTTTGTATAAAACCCCCTTAACAAGGTATTTTAACTAGGTTTACATCCAATTAACACCTTTAAAAACACAAACCAAAACGCCTATGAATAAAAAGGATTAAATTTAAAAATTTAGTAAAGAATTTACAAATGGTTCCCGGCTTTGGTGGTAGTTCTGCCCCTTTTATTAGGCTCCTTTTTAATCTTGTTATGTTCCTAATGTCTTGTTCTGCACTATGATGTGTCATTCTATAAAATTTTAAAATACCCCTTTTTTTTTAAATCCCTTCTAATCCCTTTTCTTAATTAATTAAAAATATTCACAGTCAAACTTAATAAAAAAATTTTAAAATTTTCTAATAATCCGTATTAAATTATACCCAAATAAAAATAATTAGAAAGATTTCCCCAAATAAATAAATTATACATTTTGAATAAATTTTTAATTATTATTAAAAAGTTTGTTTTTTTTTTAATAAGATTTTTACAATTTTTCCCTGATTACATGATTATACCCGGTTTTTTCAAATGTTTAAAGCTTTTTCAATTTTATAATGTCCAAATTTTAATGATTTAATCTTTAAAATGTTTCAATTTAAATTAAATTTATGTTCAAATTTTTACAATTTAATAAATTAAATTTCCTAATTGACAGGAATAAGTTAAAGAATTTACCATGCATTAAAGTTAATGAATTTTGATTAACCCAGGCTATTAAAGTGAGAAAGGTTCATTGTCCAAAAAAAATTGCAGATTCTACATAAATTGGGTTTCTAATGCTAGAAATTTCAATTGGTATGAATTTAGAATTTTTTTAAAGTTTAAGAATTAAAGAATTTCTTTGCAGATTTCAAATTTAGAATATAGTTCCTTATAGAGTTTTTATATTACAGATTCAATAAGTTATAAAGTTAATAGATAATCAAAATAAGAAGATTTACAGTAGATAATTGTTTAGAACACATACTATCTGGTTAAAAAATTTTAGAAAATTGTTTATAAAATTAACATCAATTTAAAAATTTTAAAATTAATGGCTAAAATTTTACAACTTTAAAATTAACTTTCTAATAAACTACTTCTTATGAATTTTTAAATAATTGATAGAATACCAAATTTTTACCCTATTCCATATTGTTCCGGTAATTGCTGTGGTATTAATTTTTTACTTAAGGCCTAGGATTGGTAAGGGAAAATTAAAAGAAAAAAAGGGTATTTTTTTACAACGAATTAATTAAGACTTTAAATTTTTTTTAGGGTCCTAAATTATTTAATTACTTTCTATTACCACACCCTTTCTTTTACTTACTTTTTCCAAATATTTTTTTTTAACATTTCCCTTAAATTTTCCTTATAGTTAGGGCCCCTACTTTCCATTTTAATATTTTCATAAATTTTTATCATATTTTTTTTAAGATTTTTACTTTAGATTCATCATCTTATTTTTTTCGTTAATTATCAGTCTTTGAGATATGTTAAATCACGTTTTCTCTTATTAACTATTAATTAAAAAGTAATAGTTTTTTCATTTTAAAACTTGAATTCTGTTTATTTTTATAAATCGGTTTGTATGTGATTATGCTTTTCATAGTTTTTAACATATTGGTTTCTTTTAGGTTTCCCGGTAACATTTATTAAACAAGTAGGTTTTTTTTTACTTTTATTTCTTACTTCTAAGAAATCTTTTTCTTCCCTTTTTCGAATTTAATTTGTTAAGTATTTTTTTATTTTTTAATTAGTAACTTTATTTTGTTTTTTAATTAATTGCTGCTTGCTACTTATCTTTGCTCCTGTTTTAGAATTTTCATTTACTTGTTGTTTCCTTTTTCTTACTTATATAATTGTTCGTAGGTTAGACTTTTTTCCTTTGAATCTTAGTAATTCAAGTTTTTTTATTAGTATATTTTTTTAAAATTTCTCTTTCCCTTAAATTCGTTTTGGTTTTACATAAGGTCTTTAATTTCCTCAAGTTGGTTTAGTTTAAATAAACTGTTTATTTTTCAATATGGTTTTTTAATTTTCTATTTCGGATTCCTTTAATTTTTTGTAATTAAATTTTTAATTAATTTTGTTTTTTAACACTATTTTTTTATTAATGGTTCCTTAGTTTAGTTTAATTGTTCTTTCAAGATTCATTTTTAAGCTTATTCAATTGTTTATTATTTTCTTTTAGATTTTTTATTTAAGTGTTAGTCTTTTTTAATATTTATGCTGTTATATACTATTCTAAGTTGATCTTTTTCTTATTTCGATTATCTACTAATGTAGCTTCGATTTTCTAAATTTAATTCTGGTTGATTAATAGCAATTGAGTTCCTTATTTACCCTTTTCCTTTTAATCATTTTAAAATTAAATTTAGTTAAATTATTGAATAATTGTAGCTAATCAAATTATTGTTTCACTCTTTTGATATTTTTTAATTACTTAGGGTTAATTAATTTAAAGTTAGGACAATTTAAATTTTTTATAAATTCAAATTTTTAAAAATTTCCTGAAGTTACTTTAAATTAATTTAAGTTTTTTAATTTCCTTTTCAATATTGGTTTCCTTCTTAATTAATGATTTAATTTAATAACTTTATTTTCATCAATGAGTGTCTTTACTTTACCATTAATATTGGTCTGTTTTTAAAATTAAATAGGGGTAGTTAAAAATTTTTTTTTATCAAGGTATTGGGTTTTCCATTTCACATTTACTTTATTATACTTTGAACATGGTCCTTTAAAATAAAATTTTTCCCCTTAAATTTAATTTCTTCAATTTCTTACATTATTCTTTATTAAGGGGATTTTGCTTTTTCCTTAATTATTATTATCTCATTTTAATTCTAGTTTTTACTTTCTAATTCTTGTTTTTAATTTTTCCTTAAAAATTTATTTTTAATTATTGTCTATTTTTACTTTATATATCTTGTGTTTAATTTTCCATAATACAAATTAATTTACATAAAAAATGTAATTAACAAAATTAATTATTAACTGATCTATGAAAAAAAAATTTATAATAATAATAAATTATAGACAACATAAACATTAAAAAACCAATAAGAATAAAACAAACAATTAAGGTATAATTAAACAATAAAAATTACTATAAATAAACCATAATTAAACATATAAAATTAATTCAAAAAAAACCTATGATTTACCAAAAAAAATAAATTATACTATGTTTTAAACAAAATTCCCCAAAATATTTATAAAATTACAAAAACCTATTTGACAGTTGTTCAATAAACCCTTTAAATATCCATAGGTTTTTCCCAATAATAACACTAAACTTGTTGTGAGTTTTCCTTTTTTAAAACCCAATATAATGGATTTTACCTGATTTATAAAATCCCCGATTTGATTTTACATATTTAAAGGAGTGAAGTTGTGTTTTTAAAAAAGGTCAATTTTACATATTTTAATTAATGGGGGGAAAATTTTAACTTTTCAAATATTGACCCAATTCAATACACATTTTGAAACTTAAATTTTTACCCAATTTTAAACATTATATTAACAACTTTTAAAAATTTTTGGAAACATTCATTAAACAAATTAATTACAAAAGTTAAAACAAATTAATTTTGAATTATTATCATAAAAAAAATTTTGAAAAAAAAAAATTGACCAATAAACACATTGTCCAAAACAAATAATTTAAATCAACATAATTTTCCTAAAATTATTTTAAAAAACATACTTTAAAATTACTATAAATTATTTTAAATATATGTTATTATAAATATTATTAAAAATTCAAAACATTTTAATAAATCAATTAAATTAAGTTTTTTAGGAAAATAATATATATTATTAAAATTTTATCTCCGATGAAATATTAATTTTAATATGCAATTACTAATTAATTATCCTTTGGAAACAATTTATCAGGTTATAATTATCCCTTTGGAGTTTTTAAGGCTTTGTAAATGGATGTTGTTACCTCGGGTTTCATCCTTAATTTTAAGTCTTCACTTTCGTAAAACCCCCCTTTTATTCTAATTTTAAACCTATTATTGATTCTCTGTCACTGGTAAGAATGCAGGGTGATCAGGGATATTTACCACAAATCCCAGGAGAAAGAGCTCAATCCTTGAAACAATGGCATCTGTGTGTAGGTTTCCCTTCCCACTTCATCACCCTTTACATTATCTATGGTGCTAGAAGGATATTGATTGCTCACAACATATAAACAACCACTTGTTGGACACCACATTTACTTGATGTACACAACACTTTTGGACAAACAGTTCAGGTATTAACTCAAGATCTGCAGTTACATATATATAGGTGTAATAAACACTATGCATTTTCAGACAGGCATGGGAATAGATGCAGTATTACAACATAGTACCCAGTGACCCCAAAAAAACAACAACAATGTTATCACAAACAACATAACAACCACAAATTGGTTCTGCTAACTTGACTCATTGTACCTAGATAAAATCACATTGGTCTAGGTGCAGAAACCCAACATATATATTTGTTTCTGACACCAGGTTACAATTATCATATTTAAAAATAATGAGTTGATGTCAATAATACTATTTACTTAAACCATCATTGGTTATACTCAATACCACACTCTTTATATGTCATAAGAAGAAAAAACACACACATGAAAACAGTTGATACTAATAATTAAATTAATTAATTATAGTGTTCATTTAGGCATTGCGGATGGGTATTCTTCTCCAGTGCAAAGCAGTTAATGTCCATATTATCCGTGACAGCAATAAATACTCACAGTCATGTTTAATGTCCACTGAAGTTTGTTGCGGAACAACTTATAATCCTATTATGAAATAAATTCACCACCATATCTCCTCCGTGGAGCTGAATTCAAGAATCTTCTTTGCGAACGGCTCGGTGTCAGTGTGAAATTGAGGCCTGGGTTGGTCATACCTTCAGGAGATGCATCTTTGGTCTTGGACTAAGGTTCTTCCCTATATCACCATATCTGATGAAAAGGATGCCTACCTTTCAGCGTCTCGGCTTATAATATCCGAATCTCAATTTTGTTCCCACAGATTTTTCACCCACCTAGTCATCAGTCTATAACCTATTCCACCGTTATTGGCATTTAGGCTGACATGGGACCAGCACAGAGTTCTGATTCATTATTTACTTTCAGTGTAGACATACAATTCTGCTTGTTATTCATTTGGTCATCTGGAATTAATTCCAGGATTCTGCTGCAGGCATGGAACTGAAGAATATTGATTCCACCCACATATCCAGGGTTGCAAGCCATCAGGTGATTCCTGTGGTTTGCAGGCGTAGAGGCATTTACTCCGCTAGCTGCTTTCATATGGTCTTTTTTTTTATGTGTTAGGTTTGGGAACCTTGAGGTAATCTGGTGTAGGTATGGTTTTCAGTTGGTCACCTTGGTTGTATTGGTTCAATGTCTTCTTCCCATTTGTTTGAGTTGGTGTTCCTAGCTAGAACTTGGTGTTGCATGGCTGGAACCTTATGTTTGACTGTTTGCAGCTGTGAGATGTTCTTTCGAAGACTTATCCATTGTGGATATTAACTTGGTAATCCAACCAACAGATTGAAGAGTTACTCACTGTTGTAGTTTTAGTAACTTGCTAGAAGATTGTCCCATGTTTCACTGATTTTGTTGAATGATGATGGCCATAGATGATACTTCTCAAACGTATAACTGACGAGTCACTGTTGTCAGTTACTTTGTTGATCTTCATCTTTGTAGATTATTAGATCTTGAAGTCCATCCTGGATCTTCCTACGAAAATAGGACTTAATCACTCACCCAATCAGTTATCTTCAACTTTTCTGTTGCTCGCTATGGAGCTATTGAGCGCCGCAGTAAACATTGAGGTATTGCTAGATCCAGACTATGGTTTGGACATTCACTTTATGGCTGTTGACCCAGGATCCAGTGTTAGTGATATAGTCCCACCAAATTCAACCACCACCTGCTTCTCTTCTATAGAAAAGGGATGACAAGAATACAACACTAGCATTAACCTACTGTGTTATGGTAAAAGGTTTACAACACAATTACAAACACAAATACAAAACACCAAGGGGAGAAGGGGAAAGGAGTGGGTGTCCATGTTCCACTGTCCCTCATTGCTGAGTAGAGCCATTCTGACTCTTC
>JACEFZ010000067.1:0-22925 GCA_014155875.1 Cepaea nemoralis | reverse complement strand
TAAAGACATATTTTCCGACATTCCAGGTAGGACGGACAGGATCGAGCACTCCATCTTTCTTTCGGACTCAAAGCCTACCAAATGCAGGCCGTACTCTATCCCACTTAGCTACAGAGAAAGTCTAAATAAGGAAGTTCTTAATTTAGAAGCTAGTGGAATCATCCAGAAATCTACATCTGAGTACTCCTTTCCAATCGTCGTGGTGAAGAAAAAAGACTCCACAATTCGTCTCTGTGTGGACTATAGAAAACTCAACAATGTCACTAAGATCAACGCAGAACCAATTCCTTCCTGCGAAGATCTTATTCTTGATATGTCCACCTCCAAAATCTTCTCTAAATTAGACCTTACTACGGGATATTGGCAGGTCCCTATGCAGACTCAATCCATCCATCTTACTGCATTCTCAACACCTTTAGGTCTTTACGAGTGGCGGTTTCTTCCTTTCGGACTTCGTAACGCTCCTGCCACTTTCGTACGCCTAACTAGAGATTTACTACATGGAGTGACAAATACGGTGACATATATAGATGATATTTGTGTCCATACAGATGACTGGACAACACACTTACTGAAAACTCCGACAGGTCTTCGTTAGGTTGCGACTCTTCGGTCTCACTGTCAAACCTAGCAAAGTTGAACTGGGCCTACAAGAAATTGATTTTTTGGGCCATGTCATTTCACAAGGACAACTAAAAACTGACAATAGAATTGTTACTAAAATTATGAACCTGACCATGCCTACAACAAAGAAGCAGGTCAGGAGCCTTTTGGGTTTAGTAAATTATTATAGTAAGTTCATACCGAACATAGCCGACATCACGAGTGTATTTTCTAATGTTTTGAAAGCATCGGTAAAATTAAATGTCAAAGATGCATTATTAATTTCTGCATTGTCAAAATTGAAACTCCTATTTAGTAATGTACCAATTCTGCGTTTGCCTAATCCTAGGCTCGTTTATTATCTTAGGTCAGACGCCAGCACGATCTCCATCGCTGGAGTACTAGGCCAGTTTTACGATGGCATCTTCCATCCAATTTGCTACGTGAGCCGCAAGATCACACCTGCTGAGTCCAGATATACCATATCAGAGTTGGAAGCCCTAAGTGTCATCTATTCAGTAAGGAAGTTACATCGATTTCTAGCTTGTAATCACTTCGTAGTACAGACCGACAACTCCCCAATCGCGGTCATACAATGTGGGGTGCATCGCAATGACCGCATCTACAGGTGGTCGTTAATCTTACAAAATTATACTTTTAGTATAGAGCATATTACGGGTAGGGACAACATTCTTGCTGATACCCTTAGTCGACCATCTGAGGTAGAAATACCTGATACTCCACATGAAATGTAGTCTAAGATAATGTAATTTAGTACACTTAAAATATCCTGTGTAAAATATCCTATGTAATACATAGACATCATGATCAGGACTGTGTGCTAATAATAGTGAATCACCATGTGTCCATAGACAGCAAAATAAGAACTGTGCTCCAAGAACAAGTGAATCACCGTGTGTACATAGACACCTCGTTACTTACTATGCTCCATTTGTGTTCCGGTGAATCACCTGTGTTAATCATGGAAGAACAGTGTCAGAACAATGCGTAAATAACAGACACGAATATAAATGTCTACGACACCAGCGGACTCTACGAGTGGAAAAATACCCATAAGACACTAGTATGACTGTGTAGTCTATTTAATATACCCAGGACCAGTGTGTAACTGTGAACTGTGCCAACAAAATCAATTTCTGAATTTTATGGCAACCACTAACCTGAGGTAGTTAAATACCATGTATATACATTTAGCTATTGTGATATGTATTGTAACATGTTTTTAATATAGTGATAAATTATAGTTAGATTAGTTACTTTAATAGAGATTTAGAATAGAATTAGGGAATATGATAGATTTTTTTTGTAGTTTAGATAAATCACTAATTTACCCACTTACATAGGATAGTAACTTTAAATTTAATAATAGCTAATTAAAGACGAGGATAAAAAGTTAAGATAGGAACAGTACCAGTTAGTTCATTTCATTTCACTTTATTTCATTTCATCTTGATGAACACTTTAACAACCTCGTCATTTAGGATTAAAAGTAGTTTATACCTTATAGGATTATACATTTGAATATACATCATTTACACCATGTATAGTAAAATTATCAATCATATTTTTTCATTTAGACATTAAAACATTCTCCTTTTTAAATAACCCATTATTTATAATTTTGTTACATTTCACATTACTCATTTCAGAAAGGTACATAACTCATCTCACATCATTTTCATTTTTTTTAGTTAGTTAGATTACTTCCCTAAATTAGGTTAATTTTGTGCAACAAATTAGAATATATATATTTATAGAATTAGTATTAGTATTTCAGTAGAATGGAGTGTTTAGTATTATCAGGGTACAAACTATCAACCCTATTTCATCCATGTAAATATTTTGTAAATACATGATTCGTGCAGTACGTTACGCACAGTCATTAAGCTCAACTCTTTTCAAACTGAGCCAAACTTGTACAGTGTCACTTCAAGGTTTTTAAATAATTGGGGGAATAAAAGATGTGTGACAGAAGTGTGAAAGTGAGAGAAAATGGAAAATATAGAATGGAGAGTGAAGACAACCAGCGGATTTTTTCTGCCGCTCAACGCGACTTTTATTATTTGTCTGATTCAAGCGTTTGCTTTCAGTGTTGAAATATGCTGTCTCGAATGTGCTGTGTGTAGTTTTGTGTTAGCCACAATTACATTAGACCTTAGGGAAAGTATTTTAAGTCTCATAAGACGGAAACGTAGTCACGAATTAGTGTTATACACTTATTTGTGGCCACATTTAACCGGATTATGGCACTTGAAAACTGACTTACATACAAAGTATAGACAGACACACATGTTAGAAGATTAATTACGTTATTAGTTACATCTAAACACGCAAACAAACAGGAAAACAAACATGTAAAGTACATACATTTTTTGGAACAAGGGGAGATAACTCCGGGTCAGGGGACACAGTAGACAGCGAAGCACTAACTTAACAGTGAAAGATAACTTTACACGCGGAAGCGAGATAGGTAAAGCCTGTGGCACACAGCTTGTGCAAGGGTTGTTTAATATTATATGGGGGACATGAAGCAATTCGTGTGTTGATCCTAAGAAAGTCAACTTTGTATGGGTAGTGAGTTAATTTGCTATTTGAGGGCAGGTCTTATAAGGCAATGGTCCGGTTCAGACAAACCTCTAATAAATATAATATTGCGATGGAGAAGAGGGCTCACGCCAACCAGACAAGTTTGTGGCGATCACCAGTAGCCAAGTAAAGTAATACTACATTGTGACAATAGTCAGTAGAGGTCTATTGAGTTACCCAGAACCAAGTTATCAGTAGTCTTTGACAAAAATTAGACACACTAATTTTTACAAACCTCTTGCGTCACAACCATGAGTCAAAGTTTGTAACGCAACACAGGAGGGGAGGGTGTGTGTCAAAGACTAGAATACATAGAAGGGAAGACCACCCTGAATGAGTGGTCTACCTCAAGTAGATTAGAGGTAACCCAGTGCCCCAACAAGAGGGCAGGGTCGGTGTAGGGAGTAGATAGGGAGAAGAACTATCAACAGTTCTCTCATGAGACACGTAAGTGTCAACCAGAGGGTAAGCACTCTGGTCACGGTGTAATCGCCTCAACGTGATAGACACCAAGAACTTGGAATAGAACTCAAGAGTAGGCGTACTACTCTAAGCGTGTGGAATGATGTAGCACGCAAAAGCCGAAGTGCGCATGAAGACCCTCCGCGTGCTGTGTTATCAGGACGCTGAGAATGGTCAGACAGGGGACGGACTTCGTAGCGGACACATCGCTTAGAGTCGATGCGTCCTTCTTTAAGTGAATAGATAGATTTAGCAGTAGGGCTAGGGACGACTAGTGATAGGAAGTTCTGTGTATTCATGTGTGATTCATTAGAGACAGTTTTGTGCATTTATGTATTGTAAGAGCCAGTGGCAATAAAAATGTGTAATCAATTCCTCTCGTACGGCTGACAAATCTTTTTGTGTGGTGCGAGAGAAGTTTATCCCTGAATGCCTGTAGCATCGCTTGATGACAAAAGACTACCTAAGATAATTTTATACAAATGTCATTAATATGAGAAACAGAGATGAATGCTACAACTCAACCACCATCATAAACAGCAAAAGAGGTATACCTCTATTTAATCCACAACAAAGACTAGCAAGGTGAGCAGAATACTTCCTAGAACTACTTAACCCAACTTATAATAGCAAAGAAAACCTTTTGTGCCTAAAAGCTGTGGACAACAAGAACCAAGCTTTATCTCTGTAGAAGTCAAATCGGTTATACAGAAAAGTCCTAAAAACATAGCACCGGGTTCGAATGGAATAACCACGGAAGCTATTCTGGCATGTGGGAAAACAGGAGTTAAATTGCTGACAAGACTTTTTAATATAGCGTGGGAAGAAATAAAAGTCCCATACGATTGGCAACAGGCAGTAATAGTACCGATTTTGAAAAAAAAAAGAAAGGTAATATGAGAGAGTGCGAAATATACTGAGGTATATCACTCCTGAGTCATATAGGGAAAATGTGTGCAAAACATAAAAAGTTTACCTGCTTGGTTAGGTAACTGTATTCTAACGTAATATTATAAAGAGGTCATATGTTTAGTGAACTAGGTGCTTGAATTTCAGCGACCATTTGATAAAGAAACATGTCATATTTAGATACCCCAGGAGAGCGGCCAGCTGTCTTGCCCGCCGGTCAGGGGGTCATGAATTCAAGCCCCCATCGAGGTAGTGTTCTTTTATTGACCTTTGCTGCCAAGTTGTCAGAGTCCGACAGGGGACAGCGATGCAGGGACATCGTTACGACCGCCAGGCGACTTAGCTCCCAGTAAGGGATGCAACAACTTCGTTGCGCCGCCAGGCAAATAGGAGTTATCGGCCTGCGAGATCGCTGGCTGACCAGCGGTCAGGCCACCAACGCAAGACGCACGCCTGCCACGTGACGCCACGTCAGGCAGGAGGCAAGTTGCGAACCAGGTCCAGACAGCTCTGGGACACGGAACATGACGGACGTGTGAGAAAGGCGTTGTATGGTTTCTGTATTGAAAGGCGAGTGTCTGGACATCTTGCGAGTCAGACTTGTGAACTGTATTGTGGATGTAAGTTGTAAAGTATCCATTATATGTATTTGTGATCATCGTTCTGTATTTGATATGTTAATAAATCCATCGAACGATGTGTCGTTGAGTCTTACGTTGAATCACGTTGTATTTGTACTGTCTCACACTTGTTAGGAAAGCGAGCCAAGTTTAAGACCCTGACATGTGTGAACGTGGGGGCTCGTCCCACTTTAATTTACTTATATTTGAACGTGAATAGCTTGTCCTTGTTGAACGTGAAAGTCTCGTCCAGCTGTAATTTAGTTAGATTTAAACCTAAATGTGATCATGGAAGGCTCATTTTGATTGTTACTACATTATTTAAACAATGTGTAAGACCATTTGTAAACGTACAATGCATACATTTTGTTTGATCCTGTAAGCGTGTAAAACATTTGTGATTTGTGAAACTTGTCACCGTTTTGACCTTGTCGACATTGTGATCTTGTCGCCATTTTGACCTTGTCGCCATCTTGTAAACTTGATGTCTATGTCCTTACTGAATGTCATCTTGATGTAAGTGATGTGTCATCAATGTTGTAGAGTATTAAGATACTTGTAAATTGTCTTTGTGAATTGAGTTTGTGGAACGCGAAAAGTGTTTGGAAAGAAAGTAACGTGTATTGTAAAAACTGTTCACGGACAAACTTACGACATACAATTACACTCAACGCCATACAAACCTAATCGACACTTAGTGACAAGCAGGCACACACCAACAAATAGACGCTAATTTATCTTCTTCCAAAAACAAAGCAGGTTTTTTTCCGTACCATCCGAAACCTTGCCGTAGAGGTCATTTGCGATTCGAAGTAGCGACCCTACAGTTCCTAGCCCGATTTTCAACCGTTCTTCACCGCATCCAGGGCACTTGAGTATACTTTTTCCTTTTCGTATACTTTAAAAATGCATTTTTAGGCACATATCGTCCATATAAACAGATTGTAAATTGTTGATTACTAACCACTTATTACATATTGTGTGTGGCTGGTATTTCATTGACATTTTTCCATCATGTCTTCATTATTTGATTTCATTGATATGGGGATAAAGTTACAGTTACATGGTGATGAATTAACACAGTGGAGTGAGCAGAAATATGCAGAATACCTACAAGTACAGGAAAAAGCGGCTGAGCGTGAAGAAAGAGCAGCTGAAAGAGCATTAAAACAGGCAGAGATGGCTGCCAAACAAGGAGAGGCAGACACAGCCTTAAAGCAAGCAGAATTGTCTGAAAAGACAAAGCAAGCGGAGATAGATAGTGCATTGAAAAAGGCCGAGATCGAAAAGAAACAGAGCTGAAGAAGGCAGAAATAGCAGCTCAGAGTAAGAGAGAAGAACTAGAATTACAGTTGAAGATAAAACAACTTGACACTGAGACTGCCATTAACAAAGAGTATAAGAAATCTGAGAGACTGGAGAAAGAAAACCAGTATAAGAAATATCAGGGTATTGTACGTAATTATACCTCGGGTGACTGCATCGCAGCCTTTACCCAAAATTTTGAAACTTTAATGGAACATTATCAAGTTCCACTGTCTGAATGGAATATTGTGTACATGAGGAGTTTGTCAGGGGAACCTCTTAAAGTTATTGAAACCATCCCCAAAGACCTCAGAAAAGATTACCATTATCTGAAATCTAAGATTATGGCACATTTTATGTTAGATGAGGCAGGTTACAGAGAACAGTTCAGTAAATTGAGCCCAAAACCGACTCAAACGTTCTCTGACTACCTCTGCTTAGTCCGAGATATTTTCACCAAATGGACGTCAGCAGCCAAAATTGAAAAAAGTTATCAGAGATTGGAAGATCTAATTATTAGAGACAAAATTGTGTCATCTATTCCTTCAGCCTTTGCTAAATTTTTGTTAGAGAATGAATGCTCTAGTGTGGATGAAATTGAAAGACGGGGTTCGGCTTACTACACAGCCAACAAACATTGCTTTGCTACTGAAGATACTAACATTAACTTTGTAGCAGCGGCTAATTATGACAAACAACCCTATAGTAGGCAGAAATTTCGTAAGCCTACCTCTGAGAAGTTATATCATTGCGAGTATTGTAAATATTCTCATCATCAGAGTGAGATGTGTGATAAAAACCCTCGTTACCAGACTTACTTACAACACAGGGTAAATCAACAAGATAAGGAGCGTAAAACCTTCAACGGTTTGAGTAAATGTTTTCTCTGTAAGGCGTACGGACACCACCGGAATAAATGTGAGGGCAGGCATATGACCAAAAAAGCAAATGCCGCCTTGTTCGATAGTTCCGCGTCTGAAGAAGAAGAGCC
Organism: Cepaea nemoralis; assembly: GCA_014155875.1. Lineage (NCBI taxonomy): Eukaryota > Metazoa > Mollusca > Gastropoda > Stylommatophora > Helicidae > Cepaea > Cepaea nemoralis. The sequence continues at coordinate 15,428 of JACEFZ010000067.1, read as the reverse complement.
AGAGAAACATCCTGTGAACTCAGCACAGGCTTTTGACATATACAGCGCAAACAAATGCTCTGTTTGTAATACTTTCTATGAAGATGGTATTTTAAAATGCGGTCATACCATCCCTATTGCCAATGAAGAAGCTAATTCGTTAATAGGTTCAAAGGGCAGAATGAACATCCATCACGGATATGTAAATGGCAAATATGCTACAGTCCTTCGCGACACAGGAAGTACACTCATTGGCTTGAAAAGAACGTTCATAGTGCCTACAGACTACACAGGCAGGCACGTAACATGTAGAACATTCTCAGGCAATATTGAGAGATACCCATTAGCATGGGCATATATTGATACACCTTTCCTCACTGGGAAAGTAAAGTGCGCTGCACTAACCAGTCCAGTTTGTGATATAATTATTGGTAATTTACCTGAGGTAAATGATAAACCTCATGACATAACATCTTCATGTAATGATGATACCATAACATCACCATCAAATGTCATCATTGAAAATGTCACACCACCTATTGATTTTAATGTAGCTAAAGTAGCACTAAGTTCTCATGACATCATTGAAACTATTGTTCCATCATCATCATCTGATATCATTGAGTGTGTGAACGCAGTAACAAGATCTACTGCTAGAGTGCAAGATGAATTAAATCAAACTGAGGCGATACAATTGCTCAGCCCAGTTTCACTACCTACTAACACCATGAAGGAAGCATTTGTAACAGCCCAAAAAGCTGATTCTTCATTGTCAAAATACTTTGACCTGATCGGTCGAAAGCAAAAAGTAACCAAGAATGCAAAATGGTATTTTGCTATGAAAAATGACATACTCACCAGGTATTACACCAGAGGTGACAATACCACAGAGCAAACTGTTTTGCCAACTAGTTATCGCAAGCAAGCCTTACATCTTGCACACGATATACCTCTTGCAGGACATATGGCATACGTTAAGACCAGATCAAGGTTATTGACACAATTTCACTGGCCAAAATTTTGCAATGACATTAAAGAATATTGCAGAAGTTGTGACACCTGCCAGAAACTGGTTAAAAAAGGTAAACACCCACAGGCAAAGTTACAAGTTACCGACTTAGCCAGTCGACCTTTTGAAAAGCTATCGGTTGACATAGTGGACCCTCTCAGTCATACAACAACTAGAGGGAATAAATTTATTCTAACGGTCATTGATCAATGTAGTCGCTGGCCAGAAGCTATTCCGTTAAAGAACATAACTGCCAATGAAATAATGGAAGTGTTCTTCCATATTTTTTCTAGGATAGGTTTTCCAGATACTATCCAATCTGATAGGGGCACTCAGTTTATTGCCGCATCCACCCAAGCTTTCACCAAAATGCTGGGAGTTAAGCAGTGTTTCAATTCCCCCTACCATCCTCACAGTAGCGGAGTAATAGAAAAGTTTAACGGGGATCTTAAGCACATGCTTGCAAAAGTAACGCAAGAACACCCCAACAACTGGGATGTATATCTACCAGCTATTCTTTTTGCTTATCGCGAGGTACCTCATGCTAGTACCGGTTTCTCTCCTTTTGAACTTATCTATGGTGCCAAACCACGTGGCCCATTGACCATTTACCACCAAATGTTAACTGACTCTACACCAGTACTTAAACCCATATCATCATACTTATTTGTGACATCATTGCGTGAAAGAATCATCAAATCTTGTGTTATTGCAAAGAATGCACTAAACTATCTGGTGCTACTTATAGACAGTATGCTGACAAAGGTAACAGGACAATAACATTGACACCTGGACAGGACATTCTTCTTCTGCTACCTAGTGACAGACACCTTCTGACTGATTCTTGGCAGGGACCTTTTAAAGTGACAAGACAGATTTCACCTGTAGACTACGAGATCCTTATAAAAAACAAACACAAAATATTTCACATAAATATGCTAAGACCATACCACAACAGAGACGACGAACAAGACGATACAACAGCTTGTACAGTGATAATAGATCACGAAGACGACGAGGCTAGTGACGAAATTCCAACACCTGCATTAGACACGACAGACTGCTTGAAGGAGATCAAAATCAACCCAAATTTAACTCAAGCAGACACAGACAGTTGCAAACAACTTATACAACAGTACAACACCATCTTTTCCAACAACCCAGGACAAACAGAATTAATACAGCATCACATCGCACTCACATCAAACACACCCATTAGATGCAGACCATACACCATCCCATTACATTACAAAGAACAGTTACATCAAGAAATCATCAACTTAGAGAAAAATAACATCATAAGACGATCCCAATCAGACTACTCATCTCCCATGGTCATAGTACGCAAAAAGGACAACACAATAAGACTGTGCATCGACTACCGAAAACTGAATAAAATAACTGTTCTAGATCTTGAGCCAATGGCAAACACTCACGATCTTTTGACAGAACTGACAGACGCTAGGTTCTTTACGACTGTAGACATGGTTAAAGGTTATTGGCAGATTGCTGTAGACGAACAGAGTAGACATCTGACAGCTTTTGCCACACCTTGGGGACTTTACGAATGGTGCAAACTTCCATTTGGGCTTGTTAACGCCCCAGCCACATTCGTACGTATGACACGACTACTGCTAATAGACATTCCTAACATAATCTGCTATATTGACGACATATGCATTCACACAGAGACAATGACGGAGCACATTAAGACATTAGACCAAACATTTGAACGGATCAAACAGCACGGACTGACAGTGAAGCCTGCAAAAGTAGACATAGCCTACCAGGAAATATCATTCTTGGGTTACAAAATATCCAATGGCTTTGTCACGACAGACGATAAAATTGTGTCCAAGATACTAAAACTCTCACTTCCGACTACTAAAAAACAAGTCAGAAGTTTGTTGGGCTTAATAAATTACTATCGGCAGTTTATTCCTGATTTTTCTGAACTGACCGAGGTATTTACTAATCTACTAACAAAGGATAAACCAGAGAAAATTGTACACGATCCATGCCTAAAAATCGCATTTCATAAAGTGCTATCATGTTTTTCTGAGAAGAATAAACAGAATCTTATCCTTAAGTTGCCCGATATCCGTTTACCTTTCAGATTACGCACAGATGCTAGCTCCGTGGCGATTGGAGCAGTCCTGTTGCAGGAGTATAACAACATTCTCCACCCCGTTTATTTTGTATCCAGGAAGCTGAAGGCCCGAGAGCGGGCATGGTCCATTCCTCAATTGGAAGCCCTAGCTTTAGTAGTAGGTATTACCAAATTGTCTAGATTTCTTCTAGGACGCCATTTCATCGTAGAATCGGACAGCAGCCCCTTACGATGGATGAATTCAGGTGTGCCATCGAACCATATGATAGCTCGTTGGTCTTTGAAACTTCAAGATTATAGCTTTGAGGTTCGACATATCCCAGGCAGAACCAATTCAATTGCCGATCTTTTGTCACGTTGTCCGACCGACCCAGTGAGCACCAATGTCTGAGTGCAGTATGTAGAAATACACTCAGACCGACACAGCCATGTAGCAGTGAATAGTGGCTTTTTCATTCACAAAAGCTGTGTAATGTCTACAATATTGTGATAGGGATTACTCCCATTATATATAGTGTTCTTATTTTACTAGTTCATGTAGTGATTGTCGTGTATAAATGTGCAGTATGTGGTAGAAAGCGAACTTTATTAACTGTATATATTACGTACAAGAACAGTGTCACATTCGCACTTACCTGAAGCGAATTATCCAACGTGACAGTGACAACTTCGTGTTGAATCTTCCAGGAACATTTTAATTACGAGTGTGAAAGTAAAAACTGAACAGTGACGACTTTTCTACACCTCTGCAGTGAACCGAAATCTTTAATGTTCGACTGAAACATCTAACACATGAACATTCTATCGTAATCCAGAAGATTGTGTAGCAACATCCAACACGAACTTTGAGAACAGTGTTCCTTCTTTAAACTACATCAAACCGGAACAGGTGTGTTCTACAAGCTTTACCATCAGCTGATTTTAGTGCTCGTGTGTACTTCCGGATTAATTAGAAATTTAGAACAAAAATAGCAGACAACATATAAAACGTTAAAAAGTTTTGACGATTCTAAAATGTTTAGGATTCTATAAAATTGAATACACGAATTGTGTGTTTATTTATTTCTCTAATGTAATCTTAGAATCATATCTTGATTAACGTATTCATATTACCGACTTTTTCTCGTTAATATGAAGAAAACGTCAAGCAATGACACTAAGAAATTAAATAGTTATTGTAAATTATTGTGTTTCACTAATGTTAAAATTATTTCCCTTTCATTTATTGTTATTACATTTTCACACAAAGGGCCATAATTTGAAATGTATATGCTAATGTGGTGTGTAATATAACATGTTGTTGTTAAAGTGTTGACACCACAGGCAGGCATCTACTGGGCATGGCAGAGGGTTGCCAACATTGTATACCAACACAATAACTCCTGGCCAAGTAGGGACAGGGTTTGAGTGTTTTATACGACTTATATAAAGTCGTATTTCAGTCTCGCGAGATGGTTTTTGTTTCAAGAACCATATTATTATTTTTTTTCAAATTGCGGTGACGTAGATGCGTGAAGCTGGTGCTACTGATCTGACTGGGTGATATTACGATTGAGGTAACCAGCCATCGAGAGGGTGAAGCCTGATATGTGTTAAACATGTAGCACCACATGTTTTTGTACCCAACTCCCAGGTCTTATATATATTTCTATGCCAGGTGTGTAATTTTGATAACGTTGTGTATAACAATAGAAAGGTAGACTCTGACAAGGGTATACTATTAACCCAACAGGTACAGACATTATACATGAAAGACGACATCTTTCATGGATTTTACCGGGGGAGCGTGTCAGAGTCCGACAGGGGACAGCGATGCAGGGACATCGTTACGACCGCCAGGCGACTTAGCTCCCAGTAAGGGATGCAACAACTTCGTTGCGCCGCCAGGCAAATAGGAGTTATCGGCCTGCGAGATCGCTGGCTGACCAGCGGTCAGGCCGCCAACGCAAGACGCACGCCTGCCACGTGACGCCACGTCAGGCAGGAGGCAAGTTGCGAACCAGGTCCAGACAGCTCTGGGACACGGAACATGACGGACGTGTGAGAAAGGCGTTGTATGGTTTCTGTATTGAAAGGCGAGTGTCTGGACATCTTGCGAGTCAGACTTGTGAACTGTATTGTGGATGTAAGTTGTAAAGTATCCATTATATGTATTTGTGATCATCGTTCTGTATTTGATATGTTAATAAATCCATCGAACGATGTGTCGTTGAGTCTTACGTTGAATCACGTTGTATTTGTACTGTCTCACACTTGTTAGGAAAGCGAGCCAAGTTTAAGACCCTGACACAAGTCTACCCGACCTAACATGAACCAGGATATGTTATGGGAAATAAAGGTGGCCAGGGTAATATTGACCATACAGAATTAGAGGCTTCGAGTGCTGACTGTAGGACAAATATGGGACAAGAACCATGTAACCGACACGCCTCAGTGAGTGGACATGTGTACTCTACTTCATGCTTCGGAGACCAGTGTTTACAGCATCGTGAGCCCGCGCATACGTACAAGTATGTTGTTGTTATTCCAGTAGATACAACATGACACTGATAAATCATGCAAAGATGTTGTTGTAGTTCCAGTAGATACAACAAGACACTAATCACTGGTACATGTATGTTGTTGAAGTTCTAGAAGATACATGACACTGATCTATCCTAAAAGTATGTTGTTGACATTCCAGTAGATACAACATGTCACTGATGTATCCTAAAAGTATTTTGTTGACAGTCCAGTAGATACAACATGTGGACACGGATCGATTAATAATGAACTAATTAATGTCCACAAGGCGCTGCAGCCATATCGGGGTCAGGGAGATATTGATCGTTAGGCTCGTAGTTTTTGTCACACGGCAGGTTTGCCCTGATGACCACATAATTAACTACTTCTATTTTTTCAGCCGGGCTTGTCTTCCGTGCTTTTGGGGAGTTCATGATTGTGTTTTTGTATGTGTTAATCATGAGCTTTGAAAGTCTTCTTCATGTTGCAGCAGCAAACAAATGTCTAAATTTAGAATCATTTCATAAATAAGTGCATGATTTCACTGCCTGTCCTCTACTTGAAGGAGGAGTAGGGCGACATTCCCGCTTGTTTGAATCTTGACAGACGACACAAAAACACATTTTAAGTGTCGATTTATTACACCCAAGGAAGAGAATACTGTCACTTGATAGAGTTCACTAACGTTCTGGGAAGAATGAGACATGTCTTCATGGTCTCAAGAGTGTGGGGAACACATTCAGGAGGCTGAGTCTCCACCACAATAAGTTGTCAGGACTTCTCATGGACACAGCAGGGAACTCACATGTTACGATTACCAGAGACTGCTGGCGATTGATGTGGTTACAATCAGATCATGTGGATGTGTAAAGCAAGAACAAACCAAAACATTATCTTCCTATGTTTAAGTGAATGTCACAAATCTGACAAGGAAGAGCGACATGTTCAGAAACTCCATAGCAGACTTGCAACTGATTAAAAGACATGCCACAAACGTTATATCACGTGTGGAACAACTGATTAACATGACATGGCACAAACGTTATACCAGCTGTGGAACAGATTAACATGACTTGGCACAAACGTTATATTACTTGTGGAACTGATTAACATGACATGGCACAAATGTTTTGCTAGCTGTGGAACTGATTAACATGACATGACATAAACATTATACCAGTTGTGGAACTGATTAACAGGACATGGCACACACCTCACACCAGTTGTCGAACTCATTAACATAACATAGCACACACCTCACACCAGTTGTCGAACTCATTAACATAACATGGCACACACCTCACACCTGTTGTGGAACTGTTTAACATGACATGGCATATACCCCACACCAGTTGTGGTATACATTAACATGGCATGGCACATACCTCACACCATTTGTGGTACTGATTAACAAGACATGGCACATACCTCACACCAGTAGTGGAACTGATTAACATAACATGGCACACACCTCACACCAGTTGTGGAACTGATTAACATAACATGGCACATACCTCACACCACTTGTCGAACTGATTAACATGACATGGCACATACCTCAATCAGTTGTGTAACTGATTAACATGGCATGGCACAAACTTTATACCAGTTCTGAACTGATTAACACGACAAGACACACGCCTCAAACCATTTGTGGAACTGATTAACATGACATGACACATACCTCACACCAGTTGTGATGTATATTAACATGACATGGCACATATCTCACACCAGTTGTGATGTATATTAACATGACATGGCACATACCTCACACCAGTTGTGGAACTGATTAACATGACATGGCACATACCTCACACCAGTTGTGATGTATATTAACATGATATGGCACATATCTCACACCAGTTGTGATGTATATTAACATGGCATAGCACATATCTCACACCAGTTGTGATGTATATTAACATGACGTGGCACATATCTCACACCAGTTGTGATGTATATTAACATGGCATAGCACATATCTCACACCAGTTGTGATGTATATTAACATGACATGGCACATATCTCACACCAGTTATGATGTATATTAACATGACATGGCACATGTCTCACACCAATTGTGATGTATATTAACATGACATGGCACATATCTCACACCAGTTGTGGAACTGATTAACATGACATGGCACATATCTAACATCAGTTGTGATGTATATTAACATGACATGGCACATATCTCACACCAATTGTGGTGTATATTAACATGGCATAGCACATAGCTCACACCAGTTGTCGAAGTGATTAACATGACATGGCACATACCTCACACCAGTTGTGGAACTGATTAACATGACATGGCACATATCTCACACCAGTTGTGATATATATTAACATGACATGGCACATACCTCACACCAGTTGTGGAACTGATTAACATGACATGGCACATACCTCACACCAGTTGTGATGTATATTAACATGACATGGCACATACCTCACACCAATTGTGATGTATATTAACATGGCATAGCACATACCTCACACCAGTTGTGATGTATATTAACATGGCATGGCACATATCTCACACCAGTTGTGATGTATATTAGCATGACATGGCACATACCTCACACCAGTTGTGGAACTCATTATCATGACATTTCACATACCTCACACCAGTTGTAGAATTTATTAACATGACATCGCTCATTCCTCATACCAGTTGAGGAATACATTAACACGACATGGCACATAACTCACACCAGTTGTGGAATTTATTAACATGTCATGGCACAAACGTTATACCAGTTGTGGAACTGATTAACATGACATGGCACATACCTCACACCAGTTGTAGAATAGGTTAATATGACATGGCACAAACCTCACACCAGTTGTAGAACCAGTTGTACTCTGGTCTCGAGCAGTGGCGCATGTTCAAATACCAGGCAGTGCGGACCATAAATAGGTGTGATCGCGGAACACATAATGATACTGTTCTAGATATTTAAGAATCAGCCGGCTCTGTGGCGATGGAGTTACGGACTCAGTTCGTGGTCCCCATAACCCGCTTTCGAAACACAGCTGCGAGCGATTTGGCTGCAGACCGTGTTGCGCAGGGTTTTTACGAAATGGTATGGATGCCGGTCGTTCAGAAAGCAATGGCAAACTACTAAACGTAAACTTGCCAAGAGATCACAACGGCAAATAATGCTGGAGTTGACTGCAGCGTCATGTAAAGGATATGCAACTAACTTTAAAAATGGTGATCCTCCACCACGGATATTACAGTAAGTGTGACATGTATTACGAGGGTAAGTTAATAAGTATGTCCCTTTATTTCTCAACATAATTTCCACAAATATTGATGCACTTATCCCATAGTTCTTCTTCTTCTTTCGTTCGCTTGCAATATATCTATAACCGCAATGTTGTCTCTTGTATAAATCTAAGTCTTTTTTAGTTCACTCAGCGGTCCATAGAATTTATTATCCCATAGTTTTATCAGTTCTCCCAAACCGACTGCATAGATCTGCGTGCCCTGTTCTCATTTACCTGCCATCCCACATAACTGTGTGACTTACTTATTGACTCACCCTCGTAACTTTTCCTACTCATAGTTTTTTTCAACATCGTCGTAGCCACACCAAAACCTGGTATAAATGGAATGACATAAACCAAGCATCCCAAATTGACTTTATTCTAATTAGGAAATCAGACAGAAGGCTACTATTAGATTCAAGAGCACTCCCAAATACAGATGTTGATACTGATCACAAGCCAGTCATAATAAAGAAGATTTCACCACACAGGAAAATAAGAAACAAAAAGGTAACAACACATGTCATCAATTATAGGAGGCTGCAGGAAAATACGGTTAAAGACGACTTCAATCAAGACATCCAAAACCTACATAAGAACATCCCTGATGACCACTCAAGCGTAGATAAGGAATGGACATGTTTCAAGGCTGCCATGCTCGACACACTGAAAAATAAATGTGGAACAAAGAAAGTAGGGCAGGACAAAAGATTCAGAACAGCCTGGTGGAACAACGAAGTTAAAGATAGCATATTCAAAAAGAAGGTAGCATTCAAAAAGTGGATCACAACTAAATCTGAACAGGACTATATTACTTATAGAATAGCACGACATAATGCCAAACGAACAATTAGAGCATCTAAAGATGAATCCTGGAGAATATACGGTGAACAGATGGCGACCCTTAGCAAAGACTGCCCAAGAGAATTTTATAAACGTATCACCACAATTAGAAACAGAGATGCATGTTACAACCCAACCACCATCATAAACAGCAAAAGAGGTATGCCAATATTTAATCCACAACAAAGACTAGCAAGGTGGGCAGAATACTTTCAAGAACTACTTAACCCCACAGATAACATAGGAAACCTCACTTTTGTGCCTAAACGCCAGGGACAGCAAGAACCAAATTTCATACCTGCAGAAGTCAAAGCAGTTATACAGAAAAGTCCTAAAAACAAATCACCAGGTCCAGATGGAATAACCACAGAAGCTATTCAGGCCTGTGGGGAAACAGGAGTTAAATGGCTAACAAGACTTTTTAATATAGCATGGGAAGAAAGAAAAGTCCCAGATGATTGGCAACAGGCAATAATATTACCAATATGGAAAAAGAAAGGCAATATGAGAGAGTGCGAAACATACAGAGGTATATCACTCCTGAGGCCACATAGGGAAAATGTATGCAAAACTTTTGGAACAAAGAGCTAGACCACTAGTTGAACAACAGTTAAGCAAAGCACAATTCGGTTTTCGGAAAGGTAAAAGTTGCACTGATGCATTATTTACACTTAGACAAATTTGTGAAAAAAACTATTGAATATAGTGACCAGCAGAATATTGTGTTTGTAGATCAGGAAAAGGCTTTTGATAGAGTAGACAGATACAAATTATGGACCATCCTTGAAGACTATGGGATAGAAGGCCAACTGCTAGAAAACATCATAGCCATGTACCACTCGAGCCAAAGTGCAGTAAGAACACAGGAAGGTATATCAGATATGTTCACAGTCAATACAAGAGTGACGCAGGGTTGTGTGCTCTCTCCCCTGCTATTCAATATCTACATGGACAGAATTTCCAAAGAAGCAAGTCTCGACAGACCAGATTCAGAAAATTTAGAACTCTTTACTCCAGAAGAAACAACTGACCCACAGGGAATAAATGAACTTCTATTTGCAGATGATCAGTGCCTGTTTTACAGCGACGAGGGCAGACTACAAAATCATATTACTAATCTGAGTTCAACCTGCAGCAGATACAATATGAGTATAAACACAGCCAAAACCGAAGTAATGCAAGTTAGCAGATCGCCAGGCCCACTAAGTATACAGATAAATAACACACCTCTGAAACAAGTTAAAGAATTCAAATACCTTGGAAGTATGATCACAGAAGATGGCAGATTAGACAGAGAAATTGAAATCAGATGTCAAAAAGCTAGTGCACTTACATATCAACTGTCACCCTTACTGAAACATCCAAACATACCCATGTCCGCAAAACGACAGATAATAAACAGCATATTCACACCAACCCTATGCTACCAATCTCAAACCTGGACTTTATCCAAATTACACCTTCGCAAAATCAACACCTGCGAAATGAGATGCCTGAGGAGAGCTGCCAACTTAACAATCCGAGACCGAGTAAGAAATGTTACTATCAGACAGACTGTGGGATCAACACCTTGTGCCACATTTATTGAAAGACAGAAGATCAAGTGGTTTGGCCATGTTGTTAGAATGCAACATCAGCAACTACCATCACTGGCCTTACATCAAAGATCATCTGCGACGAGACCACGAGGACGTCCAAGAAGAAAATGGATTGACGACATCAGAGACATTGTACAACCACACGGAATGACACTATCCAGTGCCGCCCACCGGGCGCTGGAACGCAAATTATTCCTCCCCACGACGCTTGACGGCAGAAGTGGAAGATGATGATGATGATGATGATGATGATACTTTTACCATAAATAAGCAGCATAAATCACTTAATTCTCGATGTATCAAAGGTTTACTACAAAGGACGATAGTGCTGTCTGTATCGGTGAGCAATGGACGATATCTTCCGATCATATATTATTGGTGGGTATAGATAAACATCTAATGGCAGTCGAAATGTAGTTTTTGGGGAAAAGGCAAAGGATACCATGGAAGGACAGAAAAACTATTGAGACAGTACAACAATAAGTGAAAACAGTAAATCGATTCGAGAAAATAGACAAGATTGTTTTAGCACATTATGGGTAGACATACGCTGGTAATTTATTGGCAACTGGCAAGTTGGCAACTGGCATCTGGCAACAGATGGATCTGTTGTAAAGCAGCAGAGAAGTGCGTGGACATTTACAGCCCGTTCAGCTGGCCAAACCGTTTAAGAATCCAGTGGTGCCCACTCTATGACCAGGAGCAGCATGCGTTGGAGGTGATGGCTGTGACACGGGCTTTCATATGGCTGGAATCAAAGCATTATACCAACGTGTCTGTACTAAGTGATTCAATGAGCATGATTCGGAAGGTCGAAGCCGGATCTGTACGAGACAGTGGACTGAGTCTTTGCGGAAGTCTGTTGTCCGTAAAGTGTCCTTCATCTTCGTCCCGGGACATGCAGGAGTCGAGGGAAATGAACGAGCGGATAAACTGGCTGGCTCTGCACCCTCTGTAGATGGCAAGCCCATGGATCGTGCCGATGTTATTAACGTCCTTAAGGATATGTCGATAACAGAGGACTTTGACGTCAGTGAATCCATATCTCTGTCCAGGATGAAAGACTTGGGAGTAAGAATTGGCACGGCCAGACGCGAGAGGTACATCGGGAAAAGGACGTGCCTCGTCAACCATCACAGAACTGGCACTATCAGCCACCGGACGCTGATGCATATGCTGAGGGGAGGATCTGAGCACCTATGGACCTGTCCGGAGTGCAATGAAGATACCCCAAATGATAACTGATAACTGAAATGATAACTGGCAAGTTTCAATGGAAATGGCATAAAGATAAATATAAGGATGGCTTGGTCACACTGAATAATCGAGACAAGAACAAATACCTAATTAATTACCCTGGTGATCGTGTAAGATTACGAACTATGGCCACCCACACTTATCGGCATCTAACTTGAAGAAGAGGATTGAGATAATGACTCCAAAGGAGTTTTTTTTTCAATTGCAATTGATAGGACATACAGAGTCGCCCGGTGTTACCGGCTCCCTAAGGCATGCAAACAATAGTGATACTGTAACCTACCTTCCAGACAGTAGAGGAGGGTTAGGATAGATGCTGAGAGACTAGTATTCTCACCCTGTACACAACTGTAGCTGTTATATTCAATACACTGGGAACAAATCTACAACGGGATTGGTGTGAGTTTGTTGGGAGCATATGCTCCCCTAGGAGAAAAAAAGCAGAAAAAGACTTCTCTAGAGTACACCTACCAATTATCTGAGATTCCTTGTGAAGCTTACTTGTCTTTTTACTGGAAGATAATGCAACAACAAAAACATGAATGAAGTCTCTGTTTTAATTGTAAATCGGATCAAGTATCATTTTATAATATATGGCACTTCGCTGTCCATCATGTTGCCACGACCACAACAGACACTAATACCCGCCACTTTAAAAAAAAAAAAATCGATGGTCACCCAAAAGTTCTCTCTCTCTCTCTGTCTCTGTCTCTGTCTCTGTCGCTGTCTCTGTCTCTCTCTCTCTCTCTCGCGCTCTCTCTCTCTCTCTCTCTCTCTCTCTCTCTCTCTCTCTCTCTCTCTCTCTCTCTCTTAAAGACATGCATGAAACATATCTCCACTTTTAATATTAATTAAAATTATCACGCTGTTGTATTATTGTTTATACATACAACGCCAAGGAAACAATACTATAATACTTCCTACCCCTCACTCTCCCCTGATTTAATAACGCTGTTATGTTATTTATGACAATAAGCCCCGCCCACATTAAATGCACTCCCATTTTTTGAAAACGAATCGATAACGGTCATCCAAGATTTATCTCTCGGCTCAATTATAGATTTTCAGAGGAGCCGTTTTGATTATAACTGACACCAACAAGCTAATTACCGACCATCTATTATGCAAACAACACCACGTTATATTATCGATCTTTGGCGGGGGGGGGGGGGGGCAATTTGTGACGTCATCAATAGCAGTTGACACAGGTTATATATAAAAAAAATCAATCGATAATTTTGCTGAGAGACTCAGTGTGGAGAAATTGTGTAATGTCAGCCTGACTAGTGTACTAAGGATATATAAGGAGGTGCCTATTGATTTTTGGTGGATGCAATCCGCAAAGAATATGGCACATGCGCCTTATAAACTACTCTTACTGGACCATGCATATGTTAATACTGGCAAAAGTACTTCTTTTTGAGTTGGTGTGAACGCATCTTTCCTTAATGAATCCAATATTAATAATTAATAGCAAACGTCAGTCTTGAGAAATCTCTTTCTCTCTCCCCTCTGTGTGTGTGTGTGTGTGTGTGTGTGTGTGTGTGTGTGTGTGTGTGTGTGTGTGTGTGTGTGTGTGTGTCCGTGCGTGGGCAGGCTGTGCCATGTGCGTGGAGAGGTTTCCCGAAATTTGTAACTAATGAAGTGTTTAAACGATCGTTAATGTGCATTCCAAACTTTCATCTGTAACATTTTTTGTCAAGAAAAATACATAAATATCCATGATCCAGAGAGATATCAACATGGCTAGTAAATGGAAATCTGGGTGATAGTGGGCAGAGAGCGAGCGAAAATCTTGAAAAGCAGTTTGACATAAAGTAGCAGCACCCAGAACACTTGACTCGTCAATCTATCTCAGTCAAGTTTTATAGATTTATAAAAGAAGAATGCCTGTGCAAGCAGATACGCTGCAGGTACAAATACATTATGAAGGCAAAATTGTATTTATAGTAAAAGGTGGAAATAATGCAGCAGGTGAAGCATACATTAATAAGCCAAGACGGAAAACTGTAATTTATACTGTATTTTAGAACAAAAATAACATTTAACCGTATATAAATAAATTGGCATATTAACGAATATTCTCCAACTGGTTTCTCTATCTTCTCTAAACCTGTTGCTAAAATATTGTTGTTGTTTTGTTTAAGTGCAAGACTGATACACAAGACCTTGGTAAACTTATATGGATGTACACCCATATAAAATCATAAGAAATATAACATAACAAAAAGTACATTCACAATAAGAATGAGAGAGAGAGAGAGAGAGAGAGAGAGAGAGAGAGAGAGAGAGAGAGAGAGAGAGAGAGAGAGAGAGAGAGGGGGGGGGGGAGAAACAAAGGGGAGGGGTGGAAAAGAGAGCATTCTAGGCGAATATTTAAAAGTTCGGTTCAGTTTTAAAAATAAAACAAAACAAACAAACAAAAATAACAGGCAATTAACTTTTTACAAATTAACTTCTTACAAATCGATTCAGTTATCTGACCTGGGAAGGATTCCTTCCCTAGGTTGATAGACTTGATAGAAGTTATCACTTATTGAGACCAATACTCTGATCAAACAGCAGAACCCAGAACTCACGAGATAGAAGAAATCTCACTCTGTTTGCAGAGGAAGTCTATTCGACCACTATTTTATATCTGTTCTTTTCTTCGTTGTGGAATTCTGTTTCTGCTAATTCACATCAGGGCATCATAATATACCTCTCTGCAAATGTGAAGTTTCAATACAGGTTTTCCACAACTCTCTATTTTGTGAGTATGAAGAAGAGAAAGGGTGACCTCTGCAGCATATTCCTTTGGTGAGTATGTTCCCAAAATTGAAGATGAATCAGAGGTCGACCTGCTGAA
>JACEFZ010000066.1:0-18036 GCA_014155875.1 Cepaea nemoralis | reverse complement strand
CGTGGCATAAAATTCTTTTTGAGCATAGCAAAAAAATTTTTCTTGAGACAATTTTCATCAAAGCTTTCATTTAATTGAAGTAACTGTAAGGAATATGAGGATCTCGACTCAATAACTATGGAATTTGCAACATAACCTTGACTTCACCTTCAACAGTCCAATGAGTTAAAACTCATAATTTTCACCATTCTTTGTTTTACTTGCAGTTTTATTTGGAGCAGGTTATCGTACTGTTGAAATTAAATCATTTCTGGTACTTCAAAATTTCATAAGTTGTAACATGTAATCAGCGAGTTGTTCATTCTGATAACCTTGTGTACTAATTTTTTGAGGCAAAATGGCATTAGTTGATTTCCTTATGCAACTAGCGTTGGTCAGTGCTCAAATTATGTCATACTATTTATCAGATAAAAACATCAGTCTTTCAAATAAATAAGTTTATCAATCAAACCTTCTGAGCTGTCCTGAGAAATCGATCTCCTTCCCAAACAGAAATACACTGAGAACCCACAACAACTACCCCTGGGCGGGCTTTTAGCTGTTGCGTTTCTTGTTATTATTTACTTAAAAAACTTCCTTCTCCAGACGCCCAGACACAATAATATTCCATGGCGGTAACTCTCTCTTCAACATCCCATGTTGTTCTTTAAGGTCAAAGGCACCAAATCAACCCGTATAACAGTGTTATACACAGGTTATAAGGCACATGATCGTATAGGACACAAGTCTTCGTTCCGTTGTTTAGAACATTCTTTATTAGTAGAACCGTTCAACTACCGCATAATGATGGTAAGCTCAAATCAAATCCCGATGTTTACATGTTCCTCCCTTCTTGCTAGCTGGACCCCAAGTCAAGTGACGTGTGTCCCAGCCTAGATACACTTCTTCATTCGTGCACACACGTTCACTTGCTATGGTTTTCCCACTAGTCAAGGAATGCGCAGCATTCCTTAACTCTCTACTCCTAAGCTACTCTGTTACAATACTCACGCAAAACTCAGGTCCGGTATGACATCACACTGATGTTGGACAACAGGATGTCTTCATCCGACATACAGTACTTTGCGCTGGAGTTCACAGCCAGCAAACACAAGCAAGCAAGCAACACGACTGTCACCGTCGATGGTCACACACATTCTATTCTGACCTCTGTCCAGTCTTTTCCGTCACGTGTCCCATTGTCTCTTCTTTCTGATTGCTTGTAGGATTTCTTCGTTCTCTTTCTTCGCCTGTGCCATGCGCTCCACCTCTTGCTGGATGCTGCGCTGAATTTCCTTCATTTCGTTCAGAAGTTTTACGTTGCTGTCGGTGTCTTGTTCTTTGGTTTTGTTAATTGATGCCGGCGTCAGAAGTGTCTTGATTTGCTTCTTCAGCTTGTCAATCTGGCCTTGGAGCTGAGATGTTTTCAGCTTGTGAGATGCCTGTGGCTGTCTCGCACCTCCGCAATGCCTCCTAGTATGGTGTCTTTGTCGTTATAGCGGTCTTTAAAATGTTTATGTGTCTTTGGAGGTACGGGCATCCCAGGTATTTTACTTCGTGTTTGCCATAACAGTTGGCGCACTTTCTCTTGTCATTGGGCTTTCGGAAGTCTGTGTGCTGTTTGGCCAGCGGACATTCCTTGAATGCATGGCGTTCCGCGCAGTATCGGTAAATCTCTGTCTTGCTGCGGCACGTTATTCTTCAATGGCCAACCCTCTGGCACCTTGAGCACTGTGTGATTCTCGGAATGAATCGTTCCGGCTGTTGATCTTTTTGGTTCATCGATACTTTGATCAGCATCTCGCTGCCCTCTGCTGTTATCACCGCTACAGTTATAGGAATGTTAGAGTAGGTCAGAATCCGCCCCGCCTTCAATATTCGGACGTGAATATTTTCCTGTTGTAGCTGCTTCAGTATCTGATCATCTCTAAGATCCACTTGGATACATTGTTTCTTCTTGTTCTTCTTCTTGTTCTTGTTCTTCGTCTTCGTCGGACGTCGTCGTCGTCGCCGCCGCCGTTCATCGCAGCAACCAAAGAAATTCAAAGAAGGAAACTAGCCAACACAAAAAACAACAAAAATCTAACAAAGAGTCCTTATAAGGACTTCACCCAATCAAAACATACGAGTCCCCTGGCGTGCTTGCTCCGCGGCGGAGTTTTTATCACTAATATGGTAGCAGACATGTATTATATATCAAATTAAAGGGGTTTGCATACAGTGGCGTGCAAAAGGGGGTGGGGTGCGACGGCCCCGGGCATCCAGCCGGGAGGGTGTATCCAATTAGGGAGAGGGGGCAGCACAGTGCAGTGGGAGGGGAGGAGGAATGAGTTACGGAAAGAACAATTTAGGGGCATCCAATCAAGGGGTTGGCCCCGGGCATCAAAGAACCTCTGCATGCCACTGCTTGCATAGGGAAAACTACTGTATATAAGATGGCAGATACGAGATATCACTTAAAACCATTAATCTTTTAGCAATTCTGAACACAGAACAATCCTGCAGAACATCTTCAAATGTGTATCTGCCCAGTGGTGGCGCAGACAGACAAAGCCTAAGCACAAATTTATTCAGTCTTTGAGGCACAAAATGCCAACCACTCTCTTGACTAATACGACAGATCATCTCTATGTTCGATAGCAGAACAGACACCACAAAGAAAGATAAACTATTTGACAAAGTTCCTGAGTTACAATATTCCTTTTAATAAACAGGAAAGGCTCTCTCTCTCTCTCTCTCCTCTCTCCCCTCCCCCCCCCCTCTCTCTCTCTCTCTCTCCCTCTCTATCTCTCTCCCCTCTCTATCTCTCACAATCTCTATATCTGTCCGTAAATAAATTTCTCTCTACTCCCCTCCCACCTGTCTCTATCTTCCCCTTCCTCTCTCCATCCCCTTCTCTCACTCTCTCTCTCTCCCACTCACCAACACACACCCACATACAAGTAAGTGTTTCTGTAAATAGTATTACACAGTATACGTGTGTTTTTTCAGTAAGTATATAAGTGTTAAATGCAAAAATATAAAGTTAATAACTTGACACAAATGAATATACAAATCTAGAATAGAATGTATAGTAAGCTCACAACTCTTTCAAACAGGTTTTTGTCAAATAATAACTGTTATAACACTATAATCCATAATTACTAAGAAGAAATGGTTCCAAACACATCAACAAACTCATATTCAATTACATATTTCCCCTAACAAAGGTCAAGGCTGTCTATTTCAAGGTCGTCATCTTCATCTATATCAGAATCACTGAGACTGAACTCAACTCCACCTGAAATAAAATTGTCATTGAACATTAATTGTTAAATATTGTTGTTCATTTTGTTTACATTAAGCACAGTTTTATAAACAAGAAAGGACCGTTGTCTATGCTGTGGGACTATTGTTTATATGGTACCAGTCTCTCATTGTCATAAACCAGTTGGCATTTGATGAGTGATGTAGTCAACATCAAGCTGGCTGCCTTTACTTCCCAGAACATTTCTTGGTAGCCATGTTAGGCTGGGAGGCCAGGCCGATTCTTTAAATTCTGCCTCGATGAGATTTCTAACACATGGCCACTGTGTCGGCAGGCAAACATTCCATCCCACGGCTCCCACTGTGTCGTCAGGCAAGCATTCCATCCCACGGCTCCCACTGTGTCGGCAGGGAAACATTCCATTCCACGGCTCCCAAGGAGTCGTCAGGCAAGCATTCCATTCCACGGCTCCCACTGTGTCGGCAGGCAAACATTCCATCCCACGGCTCCCACTGTGTCGTCAGGCAAGCATTCTATCCCATGGCTCCCACTGTGTCGGCAAGTAAGCATTCCATTCCAAGGCTCCCACGAAGTCGGCAGGCAATCATTCCATCCCACGGCTCCCACTGTGTCGGCCGGCAATCATTCCATCCCACGGCTCCCACTGTGTCGGCCGGCAATCATTCCATCCCACGTCCCTCACTGTGTCGACAGGCAAGCATTCTATCCAAGGCCACCCCACGGCTCCCACTGTATGTCATCATCATCATCATGCAGCAGGTCCTTCACAGAACTTCACTATCATGGCGTACAAAGCCTCTCGATCAGTTGCCATGTCTCCCGTCTCATGTATCCTTATGCATAAATTGTCTGTCATGTCCTGTGTCCATCTTCGTGCTGGTTGACCCCTGCCTCATCTTCCAAGACCCATGGCTTCCATCACTGTTCTCTCCCAGCCACTGCGACCTGTAATATGGCCAGAGTATTTCAGTTTACCTGACATGAGGCTGTCCATGAGCCAGATTTTTTCCATGTTCAGATCTTCTAGAATGTCACTATTGTTCTTCTTCTTGACCCACGCTGTTCTAAAAATGTTTCTGTAACATTTGAGCCCAAAAGTCCCAGCTTTCTTCTTCTTCTTGACCCACGTTATTCTAAGAATTTGTCTGTAACATTTGAGCCCAAAAGTCCCAGCTTTCTTCTTCTTCTTGACCCACGTTATTCTAAGAATTTGTCTGTAACATTTGAGCCCAAAAGTCCCAGCTTTCTTCTTCTTCTTGACCCACGTTATTCTAAGAATTTGTCTGTAACATTTGAGCTCAAAAGTCTCAGTTTGTTTCTTTAGTGTTTATGAAACAGCTGGCAGACAGACTAGAATGCTGCCCCCCCCCCCCCCCCCCCAAATTTGAGAGACCCGTGTTCAAATCGTAGGTACGTAAGGTACGGTCATGGATTTGTTTCTGTCCGGGCAAAAAATAAACACCTAACCTGCACAGTTGACGGCGACTGCACTAGCCAGGCTACAATAATTCCTCAGGCTCAAGACCCTCACTGCCCCACACCGCAAGGTACTAGAGACAGAGATGATAGAGAGAGGGCGTGCGGGCGTGCTTGCGTGTGCGTGGGTGGGTGGGTGGGCGTGTGTGTGCGTGCGCGCGCGCGCGCGAAATGGTCCATGAGTCATATCCATCTGTTGCTACAGGAAAGATGCATGTTCTCAACAAAGTTATTTTATTATCTTCTTCTGCTGCGTTCATCCGGAGTGTTTTTTTTTCGGACGTGATTGTGTTGTGCCTGTTTACAGCGGAGCTAGAATACTTGCGCTTCTAGACCGAGACACATCCGACGGATTTGTTGACCGGTTTAACCTTGCCGTGTGTATTTTATTTTGTTTGTGGTGTTGTTCTTTAAGCTCTTAATGCTGTTTAATTTCTGCAGTGCTATGGCAAGCCTGTGTCTGTTTTGTAACATCCTCCATTCTTCTTGATTATGGAGCCAAAATATTTAAAGTTTGTGACATTGTCAATTTCTTTTATTAATGATTGTGTTCTTTAATTGCATGTAGTTTTGTCTGAGGACATTATTTTTGTTTTGCTGAAGTTAAGAAACAGATTTTGATTGTCACTGTTTCTCGTGACAGACAGGATCAGCTCTTCTAGCCCTATAGCATGATTTGAGAGGAGAACTGTGACATTTGTAAAACTAAGTTCTGGAATTGGATTTCTGCCAATTACAAATGGATATAAATTGTCTCTGGTCTCTTCATTTTTAATATTTCTCATTACATTTTCTACATATATGTTGAATAAATGTGGATAGAGAAGGCAGCCATTTCTTACTCCCTTTTGCACCTCATTGATGTTTGTCTTAAGACATTATTCCTGTATGCATCTTATGTTAATTGCAACAGCAATAATTTTATGTTTACATTTTTTTAAACCCATATGTGTTGTGTAGGTAGTACAGGGTGTCTTTTTAATGACTGTGGGGGTTTTGAAAATATTGCCGGTCCAAGTTTTGTATTTACCTTTTATGTTGTATTCTCCACAGAGGGTAAATACAAAACTTGGACTGGCAATATTTTCAAAATCCCCAGAGTCATTAAACATACACCCTATATCAAGAATAAATTAAATTAGTATGCACAACTGCTTACCTGTTTTTGCAGTGCTGCTTTTATATCCCGAGCTCCCAACTTTACTTCTTTGTTGTCCTAATGTTCTACCATCCCGCAGATCAAATGGGAAAGAATCAATGTTGTTTTCACTGAAACTGCTCGTGTCGGAAATGTCTGATACACTTTGTAGGTCATTATCATCACCACAAAAATCATCTGATGAATGTTCTGGTGAGGTAGGTATGTTCAGATGCCTTGAATGTCCTGTAAGAGGAAGCAGGAGTTGAAGAATATCCTGTAAGCATCTGTGTACAGTCAAGTAAAAGTTACAAATGTATACATTTTAATTGCAATATCTTACATCATCATCAAGTTCCTGGCCAATTGGCATGGACTATCACTCTTCCCCATATCATGTGATCCCCAACTGCATGTATCAATTCTTGTGCTGACATTCTTCCATGCCATGACATAAGGCTATGGGAAATCTTCTATCATTGTCTTCCTGTATTTCTCTTTTCCATGACTCTTTCCAGCTGTCACAATAACTTCAACAACTTATTGAATAAGTTCTAGTTTCTGGGGGGGTTTTTTCATAATGTGGCCCAAAAATATTATAACTGCCCCTTTCTGATACTTATGATAAGATATCTTTGTATCTTAGTCATTTAGAAGCATTTAGATTACTGATTTCGGCTGTCTAAGTAATTTTCAGTATTCCTCTGTAAAACGACATCTCTGAATATCCAATAACTGATTATAAAAACCATGTATCTATGGCATTACGTATACATATTTTCCCAACACCTTCTTCCCCTTCTCCTGCTCCTTTTATATCATCTGGAAAGATCTTAAGATATGCCTGAGCGTTTTTTCTAGAGTTCCCCTTTAGTTCCATACAACTTGGAGTTTAGCAGAGAGACAGACAAGACATTATTTATTTAGTGGGCCATTACATCTTTCTAAGCTTTCTTTATAGAGGACCCCCCCCCCCCCCCCCCTCCCACTCAAATTCAACAGCTTGTTTGCCTTACCTACACATGAACAGTAGTAAAGCAAGACAGACAAAGCCTAGGCCTGAGGCGAAGAATGGTGATCTGCCCTTACTAGTCAAGAGTGTCACAGACATATCTGGGTTCATTCTGTAATACACATTCCAATGCTATGTTTCCATTATTTTACAATTTCCATGTCAGTTTTGCCGAGACCATAATGGATGCAATTTACTTTATGAGGTTAGTATGTAGAGAGCATTCCTTGTTTCTCTGTGAGATATCAGCTTATTCTATTTATATTACCTCATCCTGCTGGAGACAATACCCTCCCATTTTATGAGACAATACCCTCCCATTTTATGAGACAATACCCTCCCATTTTATGAGACAATCAATGTGTGCACTTGTATGACTGCTGTGCTTATATGCCAGTGTGAGCTATTTATAAAATAAAGGTTAAAAAGCAAGAAATTCATGATGGTACAATTAATATGTTACATCACAAGAGACTTGAAAGGGTGAAATAAAGATCCTTCCTCTCCAAAAGCTTTGCAGACTGGCATGGGTGATCTATGGCTCTTATTATCTTGTGACATTTGTCATGAGTTAAATCATCTTGTGTGTCTACTGGTATGGTCTGGGGTTGAGGTAAGATAACTTGAGAATCCCTGCTTGTATTGAGTTAAGAATCAACATTACAGCACTCAGGACATTCCCATACGTGCTCCGTCCCCACATCAACAACCTATGAATAGTTCCAATACTAATGGCACCAGCTACAGTCTGATAAAGTGTCTGTCCGGCCTTGCCTCAGATTACTGCTTGTTGGCCAGATTCTTTGGTCACTCCCTGTCACACCATTTCTCTCCAGGCAACAATGATGTATCTGTTATTCCACATTGATCATATGATCCCAAAAGTCCCTATACACATTGGATTGTGCACCAATACCAACCAAGATGTGTAGATTCATCCAATTTGTCCACCAACACACCAGCATGCTCTGGAGAAAAGATCCAACGATACTCCCTATCTTTGATACTTTAATTGAAGTATGCTACTCTGCACGAAGCATGCCTGTCTTCATCCTATGTGTGTTGTGAATGGTAATCAGTTCAGGTTGTGGTCGAGATCACAGATTCAAGTCTTAAATGTCCAGAAACTTGATGGAATCTATCCGAGTGAGGTTGCTGTAAAGATTTCTGACCTGGTACCAATCTCAAGTACCAAAGTGCCATCTCCACAGAGACTGTCTTCACAGAGGATTGTTGAGCTCTTTTTGCCTCTACTGCATATTGTATGATGTCATCTAGGATAAGCAACCTTATATCTCAGCCATCCAAAACACCCCAAATACTAGCAACAATACAAGAATAAGGTAATGATGGTAGTTATGACAAATAGATGAATAGTTGCAATTGATTATTGTCTATTTAGAGTAAAACTGGTTCGATGATATTAATCATGTGATTAATATTACCTGGCCAGTTATGAGCAAAGACTGATGGCTGTTTGGAGGTAACTGTGTCTATTTTGTTTTCAAGGCTCTCCAGCTTCGAATTTAGGTTCTTAATTGTTTGTCTGTATGAGTAAAGAATCAGCTTGTTTTATATCTGATACAAATCATCTCATAACATCAATATAGTAGACAATTTTAAATGATAAGAACAAATGGACAATTCTGAAAATAAATTAAAATTATTAGAACAAACTAATGGCTGTGTATTAGTGGGGCCATTAAGGGAGGCAAAGAATAGTAACATACAAAAAAGTGTTGTCCCATTGTAACTTTTAACAAAGAAGACACAAACAGATTATTAAAGATGTCTGTGACAATTGTCTTCTGATGTCATAAACATCAATTATCACATAGCACATATACTAAATTATCCATTTACTTGAATCAATCAACATGTATACAAATAAGAAGCTTCTAGATACTTTATTCGTCCCAATGCTTTGTAACCAATGCCAGATACGGACAGTCCCAGAAACACACAGGTACAAAATCACATCATGTGAGATGAGATGCATAAGAAATGCAGCTGGAAAACAACAAGAAGAGATAGAGAGATAAATGAGAAACAGAGAACAAGTGTAGGGGTAAAACCTATTAATGACTTTATAGAACAAGCAACGAATATAATGGTTCAGACATTTAGTTAGAATGGAACAAGATCAATCAGCAGTGAGAGGGTTCTCTACACGAGAACATTGGGATACAAGGCGAGATGACCACCCAGGAAGAGTTGGCTAGATGGAGTAAGAAAAACATTGACGAAATCAAATATGATGTTAGCATAGGCAACAAGACAAATGAAAAACAGAAAAATTACACCTGCCTCCTCTTTGTGATGCTTCACAGCAAAAGCTGTAGGACAAAACAAGAAGATATCTGAGATAACTGTCTTCTGATATTTATTCTTCTTCTTCTTTCTTTTGCTTGAAATTTGCCTATAACTTCAATGTTGTCTCTTGTATGAATATAACTGTCTTTTCAGTTCACTCAGTGGTCCATAGTGTTTATCTCCCACTGTTGTTTCTCCACGCCAGAAGGTTTGCCTGGATATGTCGTATTTTGGGCAGTCTTGGAGTATGTGATCTGCTGTCTGTGGCACTAGTCCACATGTGCGTATGACTGATTCGCCAATCTTGAATTTTGTTCCGATTTTTTGTAATAAAAGTCTTCTAAGAAGGCAGCAAGTCAAATGGTTTGGCCATGCAACTAGGTTACCAACTAACAGTATACCACAACAAGCAATGATGTACAGACCAGATGGAAGCAGAGGAAGAGGCTGACCATATAAACAATTGACGGATGGAATAGTAGAGTCCATGGGAATATCGATACATGAAGCCCATAAACAGGCACTCTCTCGCTGTTTATACTTCACTTTATCTCCGCAAGGTACAAGAGGAACAAGATGAGATGGAATGAGATGAGTCTTCTAAAGTTTGTTGTAGTTTACTTCTGTTGTCTGTTATGAAATCATTACAGTATATGACACATATACATGAACTATTCATAATACCATATACCACGTTCGATTTTGGAAACAGAGTTCCTTGCATTGGTTTCCCATACAATGGTATGAGTGCTAGTCGTTCATACATTACCACATCCACACTATCAACATTCTAGTGCATCACATGTGGTATCATTACACAGACGTTTTCTCTCTAACATCTGCATTACTGAAGTGCTATAAATGATAAAATTGTGGAGCAAACACACCCCACATTGTGCCAATGGCTTTGGGTGGAGGAATGCGGTTGAGAGGGTACAAGGCTTGTCCTGGTGCAAAGATATGCAACCTAAAGACTAAATGTCATGGCAGGGCAGACCAGGCCCTAAGCCTTGGTCAACAACTAGTCTAGGATCAAAGCTCTGACAGATTAACAGTTAGAACATTGCTTTGCTGATCAAGAATCTTCTGCAGCTTGTCTTGTTTCAGATGTATTGGTGTTATCTCTCTTCTGGAGTAAGCTAGGGAGACCAAGAGAGGGATCATGTGCATGGGAAACACATAATCTCTACAATTCAGCCCAGGCTTTGGGCTATGAAGAGATTATTATGCCTTTTTTGAAGTACACTACAGAGTGCAGCAAGGAGTTCTAGAAGCCAGCCAATGTGCCATTTCAATACCATAGACTTTTATATTTTGGCAGCAGTTTATTCATAAAAGCTTCCTAAGGCTAGACATACACATGTAAGGCATCCATGGTATTATTGACAGCAAATCAGACAAATGATTTGAGCTATCAGAGGTTACAAGAATTCCATCCTTGTGCTGGATGTTGGGACCTCATAAGCTCTTCTCTATTAGTTCTACCCTGTAACCTAGCCATACACTTACATATCTCTTTCTCTCTCCTCGCGCTTGCCTTCTCTCTCTCTCTCTCTCTCTCTCTCTCTCTCTCTCTCTCTCTCTCTCTCTCTCTCTCTCTCTCTCTCTCTCTCTCTTTCTCAATCCTGGTCTCACTCTCTCTCCCTTTTATCTCTCTCTTGTTCCATATCTCTCCCTTCTCTCTCTCTCCCCCTCTCCCTGTTGTTCTGTATCAATCCCTCTCTCCGTCTCTCCTCCTCCACTATCTGACCCTTACACCTCATAGAAGATGATGATCCACAGAGTAATGTAATATCAGTACCTCAGTTGTTGCAGCTGCACACTGCTAGAGTCTTCACTGATCACATAACCAGGTGTGTACCCTGTGGATGTCCTTGGGAACTGGGATGCACCAGAAGCATTCTACAATGAACATATCCATACAAATTTTGAAGTTACATACCCTAGAAAGAAGACAATAATGTCATAATTATCGTACTATGGTAGAGTTAAGTTAAAGTTAGTTTATATCCTTTACAGGATGTCACAGTCAATCCCAGCATATTTGGGCTGTTTGTGATTGCTTGTCAAGTTTATGTCCAGTTGGTAGAGTCAGCAGAGTGAAACAATGTAGTAAGCAACCCATTTTCATGTCAAGATGCTCACTGGATATATGGTGCTACACCCATATCTCAATATAAAGTGGCACCTGATGGGTGATGAGGTCAATATATGCTGGCCACTTTACTTCCCAGGAAATCTATTGGAACCCATTCTAGCCAAGTCAGCAGAGTAAAAAAAGTACAAGAAATCATCATCATCAGCGTGTGCCATGCCGATAAGTGTCGGTAATCATGTTTCGCCATCTCACCCGATCATCAGTGGATCAGCTCAATGTTCTTATCTAGACCATGCCACGTAAGTGGCCAAGCCATCCTAGTATTTACTTCTCTGTCTTCCCCTTGTTCTCTTCCCCTCGATCAGTTGTCACCATGTTCTCCAATTTATTTCTTCTCATAACGTGACCAAACAATTTTGACTGTCTACGTCTAATTTCTCTAATCAGTACAAGACCCTCTTATATGCCTTGAGGTCAGGTGGGCTAGATCCATATTTGTATAGACCGATCAACACTAGATGAGTGATGTAGTCAGTATCATGTCAGCTGCCTTTACTTCCCAAAACATTTCCTGGTGCCCACTGTAGGCTGGGTAAACCTGGGAGTCCAGCTCAATTTTTACAAATAACATCTGCTTCTATGGGGATTCAAACTCATGGCTGCTGCTGGACCAACCTCAGCCCAATCCCAGCCAGTCCGCATGTGCTGTGCTGAATCATCTGGTTATATCCTAATATGCTTCTCCCCAGATGTAATGTTACAGTACCAGTCTTGCATACCCTAAAGGTTTCTAAGCTTGGGGAGGGGAAGGCAAGCTTTGCATCCCCCATAAGGGTTGGACTTTGGTACAGGGCTGGGAGACAAGTCTCTACGTCAGGCTCACTCTAATAGATGCAAGCTCTTTTCAGGGTTCGACAATCTGAACATCAACGCACTGTACCATGAGTTAGAATTTAGTCTACCAGGGCATTCATAAACAAACAACCAACCACATCGTAGCTATAAGTCAGTAAATGACCTTTGACACAACTTAAGATGCAATGGGCACCCATATTTTATAGACCAATTAACACTCCGTGGGTGATGTGGTCAGTATTATGCCAGCCATCTTTAATTCCCAAGACATTTCCTGGACCTGTTTTTGGCTGGGTCTACCTGTGAGCCCAGGTCAATTTTAACAATTTGAATCGACCCATGCCCACGAGGCTGGCAGGCAAGTATCTAGCCACTACGTTACCCAGTCTACCCATGTCCACGAGGCTGGCAGGCAAGTATCTAGCCACTACGTTACCCAGTCTCCCAAATCACAGCTATGGGCATCCACTTTTCATATATATACCTCCATTTGTCAGCTGCCCATACATGTCTATCCTATGGAATACAACCACATGCCATGATGAAGTTATGTAGGCACTTTCCAGTGCTGCATGTTTCATAAACTCTATCAAACAATTCAATTTTCACAATGTCAGTATCTGCATGTGGTGCTACACATCTGTACTGGTTTTAAAATCTGTAAAATTCCTACCATGCTCAGAGCTGAATGTCTAGGTCTGTCAGAAGGCTCTGCTACGATCTGGGATTCCAACCTCTCTAAAGATGGAGACAAGAATATCTCTTTTAACTATATGAAGTATCAATAAAATGTGGTGGAACTGCGATTAAGCTGTGGAAATGTAAACAGTATAAAATAACATAAAGTAATGCAGCTTTACAGAACACAGTTACAACAAACACATGACACTGCAGCGACTAGGCTTCATCAGCAAACAAATACATACACAAAACACAACATATAATCACGGAGATGACCCTTCAGTGACTACATTAAGGCATAAGAACAGGATGGGAAGAATGAAAAGATGAAAACAATGAGACAATGAAAATTTCAAAAATAATGTTTGCTACTTATCTCAGAATACTTTTTAAAATTTTAATTTTCTCCTCATTGTTCTCATTTTTTCATTCTTCTCATCTCGTTTTTATGCATTAATGTAGTCACTGGAGGGTCTTCACCGTGATTATATGTTGTGTTTTCTGTAACATTTGTTTGCTGATGAAGGTTAGTCACCACAACGTCCTGTACTTATCGTAATTCTGTTATGTAAAGCTGCATTACTTTGTTATTTTATTTTGTTTTGATTATATATATAAGAGCAGAAGTTAAAAGTAATCTGTAGCAGACACTATTATATAGATATGATGGGATTCCACAAGTACTAAATCACAGTATTATGACAAGGGATGACCAGTTCCATTTCTCATCACATTTCTCGCCGAATAAATATTTATGGTACTAATTTTGCAATGTTGGCTCAACTAAAAGGTTTTGCACCCTTCTCAACTGGCTTAGTGTTGAACTCAGGCACTCTGTTGGTAATATAGTGTGTTGTCTACTTTGTTCATCTGTTCATAGCTTGATTTTTGTGCTCTGTGGAGGAGAAAGCTGGTCCCTGTGTTTTCTCTCCAGAACCCATATTATTTAGCTAAGTACCAATTTGTGTGTGTGCTTTATACTGCAGACACATTATTGTATTTTGCTTTGTTGATGACAGCTTTGTGTTTCACAAGATAAAGAATAATTTTCGCAATACATTTCTGTCAATCAAGGTGAGAAAAAGAGTTTTAAGAGCTACATCAAGCTAATCTTGATCAATGGTAGCACATCATGTACAATTAGTAGACAAGAGAGTAATTATGTGGAAGGTGAAGAGATGCTGCTGCTGCCACCACTGCCTCATCTTTCTTCTTCAGATAACAAGCTGAATATCTTCTTCTTCTTCTTCTTCTTCAGCATTCCGAGCCATTGAGGTTCTTTGCTGCAAATACAATCTGTCTCCATTCGTCTCTCTGGTGGACCTTCTCTTGCCAGTCGTTGATTCCAAGTGCTTGTAGGTCTGTATGTATATTATCTCTCCACCGCCTTCTTGGTCTACCTCGGGGTCTACGGTCATTTATTTCTTGAGTGTAAGCGAGTTTTGTTTCCCTATTATCTTCCATTCTTTCTATATGCCCCAGCCATTGTAGTCTATTAGCCATCATGATACCAGTGATTAGCGGGGACTTAAACAAATCATAAATGTCTTTGTTACTTCTTCTTTTCCACTCTCCACTTTGTGTATCCCTAATGGGTCCAAAGATGCGTCTTAAAATTTTGTTCTCAAAAGTTTGTAACAAGGCTTCGTCTCCTTTCGTTGTACTCCAGGTTTCAGAGCCATACAGCACAACTGGTCTGATCAGTGTTTTGTATATTGTGATTTTGGTGTTACGAGATAGCGCCTTTGATTTTAGTAGATGTTGTAGTGCATAGTATATCTTATTTCCAGAGTTGATTCTAGTTTGTATTTCTTCCCTTATGATGTTGGAGCAGTTGAAGATTGTACCCAGGTATTTGTATGTTTCCGTTCTTTTAATGGTCATATTATCTATTTGTATGTGGCTAGAGTTTTTAGCCATTCTGTCTCTTGAAATTACCATATATTCTGTCTTATCTTGGTTGATAACCAGCCCCATCTGTTGGGCTTTTTCCTTTAAGTGAGTCAATATTTCTAATGTCTTTTGTTCACTTTGCCCTATAATATCTATATCATCTGCATAACCAAGCAGCTTGGATGTTCCTCCAATATCACATTCCTCCTTTACCTTCCTTACAACTTTCTCTAGAGCCAGATTGAAGAGTAGCGGCGATAGTGCATCACCCTGTTTCAAGCCAGATGTTATTTGGAAGGGGTCTGATTTCCTGCCTTTATATGTTACTATATTATAAGTATCTTCCATGCATAGTTTGGTCATGTTAATTAACTTCCTTGGTATTCCAAATTCCTGCATAACATTCCATAGACTATTCCTATGGACACTATCATAAGCCTTTTTAAAATCCACAAAAATGTTATGGAGATCTCTTTTATATTCCCAATGTTTCTCGGCTATTTGTCGTAAGATAAATATCTGATCTATTGTTGATCTGTTTTGTCTAAAACCCGCCTGGTAGTCACCTAATATGTCTTCTGAATATGGTTTTAGTCTATTTAGTAATACTGCGGATAGTATCTTATAGCTTGTGGACAGTAGTGATATTCCTCTATAATTTCCACATTGGAACTTGTCTCCTTTCTTAAAGATAGGTATCAATAATGACTCTTTCCAGTCATGGGGTAATTCTTCTGTCCTCCAGATTTTTATTATTAGTTCGTATAGCTTTAGATGTAATGCATGGCCACCTGCCTTTATAAATTCAGCAGCAATTCCATCAGTCCCAGTTGCCTTATTGTTTTTAAGTCGTGTGATTACATATAGGATTTCTTCAAATGTAGGTTCTTCAATTTGTGGTTCGCATGTTAGAACCTCTTCCTGTGGGAAAATGTTACTTGGAGCTTCACAATTTAGTAATTCAATAAAATATTCTTTCCATGTGTTGCACATTTCCTCATTGGTATTTATCATATTCCCATTTTTGTCTTTTAAACCATATGTGTTTTGTTGGTGCCCTCGTTTCATTGACTTCAGTTCTTTAAAAAATTTTCTGGATTCATTTTTCTGGTGATTAGTTTCCATATCTTTGATTATATTACTCATATATTCTCGCTGAATATAGTTAAAGAAATCAGCAGCTGCATTTAGCTTGTTGATATCTCCTTAGAGTTTATCCTCAAATGGAGCAGGTGTACATCAAAATGATTTTCTCTATTCTGCATGTGGTGAACACATTCTGCAGCAAATGTTTAGCCATTCAATGACTATGAGACAAAAGGAGAATAAAAGGAGGAAGAAGAGAATGAGGAGGATGATGAGGAGGAAGAGGATGAGACTATCAGTCTTACCTATTCTTTTATTAACTGCAGTTAATTCTCTGTGGACTTGTTCAACGTTTTCAGTTAAACTCTCCTTTCTAGAAGAGAAGAGACAGTGAACAGTTTCTTAATAAGATTAATTTCTTAAACAAATAACATTCTTACATTTTGAAAAACTTAATAAAATTGAATCAAAGTCATGCATATTTACTGTTTGTGTGTCACAGATATTTAATGGCTCCTAGTCATGGTTTGTGTGTAACAGATAATAATGGCTCCTAGTCATGGTTTGTGTGTAACAGATACTAATGGCTCCTAGTCATGGTTTGTGTGTAACAGATAATAATGGCTCCTAGTCATGGTTTGTGTGTAACAGATAATAATGGCTCCTAGTCATGGTTTCGCCAGCGCTTTGGTGAAGGGGTTATGGGCACAATTCATAATCCCGAATAGCTTGCTCCCAACACAGCAGCGTGTGATTTGGCAGCAGGCCTCCTCACGTTGGTTTTCATACAATGGTATGAGTGTCTGCCATTTAGAAAGTAATGGCAAACTACTGAATGTAAACTTGCCAAGTAATCACAAACAGCCAAAAACTTGTGGGATTGACTGTGATGTTCTGCAAAGGATATTAACTAACTTTTTTGTCATGGTTTTATATTTCAGAAATGTTATTCTGAAAATACATTCCTAAATGTATTTTTACTTCAAAACCAATGTAAAGGTATCAGAATTCCACTTGATCTCTTGGGTAGTGGCATTGGATACCCAACCTTCTCAGATAAGGCTAAAGAACAGGAGGCCCTGTGTGCATGTCAAAAATCCTCCTGCAGTTGGAAACCACAAAGAGTAGGCCTTACAATCACTGCCCTGGCAAAATTATTAGGAAAGGAAAACCTACCCACATGTAAATGGAAATCGTTACTTTGGATACAGGAAGCTAATAAATGTGTATGTCAGATACACTGACCTCCTAGGTGCATAACCAAGTGCAACACATTCCCCTAGAAAGAGGAACAAGAAATAAGAAAATTATTCAAATATATCATAGTATCTACACTGTTCTGACCGTACATACTTTATAAGACTAATGAAAGAAGAACATTATAGACAACTATAAGACAGAGACAAACATGGTTCTTTGATCATAAAATTAGAGGTTCTGGAGGCCATCGTGATGCCTGAAAAGATCAACAATAGAAGAGGCAGAGGCAGACCAACAGAAATAAGGCATGATGGTCTCAGATGATGACATGGAGAAATATCATAATAGGACTGATCCAGAACACCAAGGATCAAGATCTGTGTAGAGACATGAACACTCACATCAACAGAACTGATCCAGAAAACCAAGGATCAAGATCTGTGTGAAGACATGAACATTCACATCAATAGAACTGATCCAGAAAACCATGGATCAAGGTCTGTCCCCCCTGGAAGGTTAACCTGGTCAACAAATGTCCGCAGAAGTCGGATGTGTCTGCCTAACGGCGCAAGAACGCAGCCCTGCTGTAATCAGGCACAGCACAATCACATCCAAATAAACTCTTTGGATGAACACAGAAGAAGAAGAAGATCTGACTAGAGATATGAACACTCACATCATTTTGTAGGACACATGATGATGATGAAAAATACATATTTAAACACACAAGTAAAAGGTTAAGTATTCAATTTCTATGCCATAAAGGCATATGGTGCTAGTTGCATATTTTCATGACCAAACAGCACTGAAGGAGTGACATTGCCAGGAGAAACAACAGGGAAAGATAAACTGTATGTCCCATGAGTGAACTAAAAAAGACAGTGAGGTTTATACAAGAGACAACATTGCAGATGCAGACAATCATTTTGAAGTAAGCACAAGAAGATGAAGAAGAAGCATCATGTCGACATACCTAACCTAAAAGAAAATCTTCTAGCACACATTTCATGAGTGCTGGGTCAAAACACTACCACAGC
>JACEFZ010000065.1:0-17799 GCA_014155875.1 Cepaea nemoralis | reverse complement strand
CCAAGGAAAAAATTTGGGGGCCCCTTTTTCAAAAAAAAATGGGCAACTTTTTCCCAAGGAGGGGAAATTTTGTTTGGATTTCTTGGCAAATTACGCTCAGTAGTTTGCCATTGCTTTCTGATTTGCCGGCTCATTTATCCCGCAAGCCACCAGCGCGGGTAGAACCGTTTCCCAAATTTTTTTGGGCGCGCTGCGAGACCCCGTGGAAAACGGGATTACGGAGAAAGTCGTTTTTTTGAACACAATAGAAGGTAAAATTGAATGGATACAGAGAAGCCCCATTGAATGATGGACATAACTGTATGATATGAAACAGTTTTTTGTATATGTTGGCAGTTTAAAAACTCACATTCACGATTAATGTAAAGGATCAGTAACATTGAAAGCAGAATAGAAGCTGCTATACAACACATGAAGAAAAGTATGCTTGCTTGCTTGCTTGTGTTCGTTGGCTTGAGCTCCAACGCGAAGTCCTGTATGTCGGAATGAAGACATCCTGTGTCCAACATCAGTGTGATGTCATACAGGGCCTGAGGTTTGCATGAGTATCCGTTGTCCCATGTCTGGCTTATTGGTGTGCAGACTGGTGGTTCCTCGCCGTACAGGCAGACACTCTCCTGACTTCGGAGGAATCGGCGATCCTATTGACTTTAGCCAGAACCCCAAAGGGACCTGTTGCCCAGGACGCTCGACGAGGACGCGTCAATAGGTCTTGGCCAGTATATAACCCGGCCCTGGTGCCTTGGAAACACCTCTGCGTCCCAAGAAAAGTATATTAACAGAGCCAGATAACATCACTTGTGAAGAAATAAAAGCTAGTGGTGAACTGGTTATAGAAGTGATAACAAAACTGTTGAATGATGTCTGCCAAAGACATCGAGTGCAATAGTAAGTCTGAAATACTAATTTTAGGTAAATATCAGCCCATTAAGAGAGGCGTGAGACAGTGTCATGTCTCCAGATCTGTTCGCACACGGTGAACAATTAGGGCTAGAATTAAATTGTTAGAAAACACAGATTATGGTCGTCACTAGGAAGAAGGAAATACCACAATGTAATATACAAGTAAATGGGAATATTCTTAAACAAGTCAATCGGTTTAATTATCTTGGAACAGTCATAACATCTGATGGGTAGCCTTCTCACTATACGCGGCACAGTCGCCGCTCAATACATGGGAGATACTGTTCTTTCTCATTATAAAGATTGACGAGAGAAAATTCGAGGTCAGCCTCTCACGCTGTAATATTAAAAGCAATGTGATACAATGTATGATTACAGTGCCAACCTTCGGACAATGGGGGATGGGGGGGAAGGGGGGGGGGGTCTGCGTGGTCTTGAGGTATGGTGTACGCCTCGAGTGCTGGAGGTCCCGGGTTCAAGCCCCGGTAAGGACCGGGATTTTTTTTTCACGTGGACTTCTAGTAATAAAATGTCCCCTGGTCTCTGGGTAGTGAGATCGGACGCCCGTGTGTATTGTTGCGCACATAAAAAATCCCTGGGCAGTTGGAAATCGAAAAAGAGTAGCCTAACGGCGCTGCCCGGGAAAATTTCGAGTTATAAATCTACCCAAAGTATTTCAGTATCCTCGCCGGTGCTACGGAGTTCGTGCACTGAGCTGAGTTTCTCCAGACTCAGCTTTGAGTTAGGAGGAGAACGGAGCACTTATGGGCTACACCCGTGTGCCGTGATGTTGATCCATCGACTAAACTAAACTAAACTTCGACAATGGCCAGTGCTACTGTGGACATGTTTTAAGTAATGTACCTGATATCACAGCGGTCCCGCTGCCATGCCACAATGATAAGACACTTCACCCACCATCATACGGCCATGCAATTAATCCAGTCTGATCAAACAGGCAATGCGGTTTGGCAAGAACGCGTAGACGAGGAAGAGATCGGGTTATCCCATCTAAAACTGCAATTACCTCGTAAGAGTTCGTCGTGTCACTTCGCTCGTCTGCAACATTTATCTGCTACTGGAAACAGTTATCTGTACATTTAGCGTTACCGGCATGATTTGCCCAAGTACGAGGGCGAGTCAATAAGTAAGCCACACAGTTCTGTGGGATGGCAGGTAAATGTAGTTGGTGTTTTTTACAGGTGTCATTAGGTAACAGCAATATCGAACTTTATATTCCAGTTCTTCAGGTGGTGCTAGGTGTCTCATGCGCATGCGCAGCGCACAAACAAAATGGCGACAGTACTTACGGAGTGTACAACCAAAGAGCAACGTGCTGTTGTGCGTTTTTTGTTTGCAAAAGGACGCCTGCAAAGGACATTCATAAGAAAATGCTTCCTGTTTATGCTGACAAATGTTTGTCCCGTAAAGCGGTGCATAGCTGGGTAGAAAAATGTTCTCAAGGGCGTTCTAAGATTGTTGATGAAATCCGAACTAGTCGTCCTGTTGAGATTGCAACAGAAGCATCCGTGCAGCGGGTGGAGGAGATGATAGACTATGTGGCATCTGCAATAGGGTGCTGTGAAGTTCTATCGATGCTTCATGATATAATTCGAAGAAAACGTCCAGGACTGCTGACGAGAGGCGTGTTGCTGTCTCAAGACAATACCAGACCACATACGGCTCGATTAACGCAAGAGAAAATTAACCAACTAAGGTGGGAAATTCTGGAACATCCACCTTACAGACCCGACTTAGGCCCTAGCTATTTCCACCTTTTTGGTAAACCCACCTTGGGGGGAGACATTTCGCGAATGACGCCGAAGTTGAATGTGAAGTGAAAATGTGGTTTAGAATACAGAGCACGCAGTTCTATGTAGCCGGTTTGGGAGGCCTGATAAAACGATGGGATAAGTGCATCAATGTTGGTGGAAATTATGTTGAGAAATAAAGGGATAATGTATGTATAAAAATAAACTGGTTTAAAGTTGTTATCATATTTATTTTTCTACAGCCATTTGTGACTTTCTTATTGACTTTCCCAAGGTATGTTTACCCAACCCAGTATTAAAGAATATGATTTGTGAGTCGGTCGTAATGTTTACACCTCTTGCATGCTTACATTCATTGTTCTAACCACCCTTTAATCCAGGTGTAAGCGATTGCCCGTTTGTGATGTCGGAGCTAAAGTGCTCCCGAAGCCAACTACTTAAGTTTCCGAATGATCTCATAAAATTACCAGCTTTGACCCTGACTGTGCAAACATTTGCCAGGTGATTACTTTGTTCATCGACTAGCCATCAGTGGTATGTGTGTTCTAATGACGTCAGCATGATCGTGTCTGCTTTCATCTTCACATATTTAATAGATGAAACACATCTGTCTGGTCCTCCACCCCAACATCCTTTCCTTCTGTTTGCCTGCATCTCCATTCTTTCATTCCTCACTTCGCCCATATCGTATTGTGTTTATGTCCATCCTAACTTCATTCTTTCTGTTTCACTACCTCAATTCTTTCCTTCCGCTACATCTCATCGTTATATTCCCCCTCCTTCCATTCTTTCTGCTCCTCCCTATCTCTACCTTTCTGTCCTCCCGTCCCTCCACTCTTTCTCTTCTTCCCTGCTTCAACTCTCTGTATTCCTCTATACCTCCATTCTTTCTCTTCCTCCTTATACCCAATCTTTCTGTTCTTCTCTACCTCCACTCTTTTTTGTTCCGCCATACCTCCATTCTTTCTGTTCTCCCCTTCCTCTATTCTTTCTTTCCTCCTAACCTCCATTCTTTCTGTTCCTCATTACCTCTATAATTTATGTTCTTCCCTTCCTCCATTATGTCTGTTCCTCCCTAACTCCATTTTTTCTGTTCATCCTTACCTCCGTTCATCTGTTTTTCACTATTTCCATAATTTTGTTGCTCCCTACCTCCATTCTTTCTGTTCTACCCTTCCTCCATTCTTTCTGTTTCTTCCTACCTTCATGCTTTATGTTCTCCCCTTCTTCCATTCATTCTGTTCTTCCCTTTCTCCCTTCCTTTTGTTTCTCCCACCTTCCTTATTTCTCTTACCCCTGTCACCACTCTTTCTCCCCCACAACCTTCGTTCTTTCTTTTCCGGGTCCCCCTCCTCTCAGCCTCCATTCCTTCTATTCCTTTGTTTAATTTCTTTATGTTCCCACTACCTCCACTCAGCTCAAAACCAAAACAACCAAAAACTAATAATAATAATAATAATAATAATAATAAAACTATTACTGTTAATTAGACGTCGACCTGATATAAAGGATAAGAGCGCCTATCTTAAACCACGGGTACGCTAATGATGAGGTAGTATTTTTATTATTACCAATCTTAATATAACTATTATTATTATCATAACTATTATTATTATAACTATCCTTATTATGACTATTCTTAATATCTTCTTCTTCTGCTGCGTTCATCCGGAGTTTTTTTTCTCCTTTTCGTACCTGTTTACAGCAGAGCTGCGTTCTTGCGCCGTTAGGCCGACACATCCGACTTCTGTGGGCATTTGTTGACCGGGTTAACCTTCCCGGTAACTATTCTTATTATAACTGTTATTACTATAATTATTCTTACTATAACTATTATTATTATAACTATTCCTATTATAACAATGATTATTTTAACTATTATTAATTTAACTATTCTCCATATACATATTATTATCGCTATTATTATTATAATTATTATTATTATAACTATTCTTATTATAATTAATATATTATTATGATTCGTTCATGTGGAGAGTTTTTTTTTTTTTTTTTGGACGTGACTGCGTTGTGCCTGTTTACAGCAGAGCTGCGTTCTTGCGCCGTTAGGCCGACACATCCGACTTCTGCGGGTATTTGTTGACCGGGTTAACCTTCCCGGTAACTATTCTTATTATAACTGTTATTACTATAACTATTCTTACTATAACTATTATTATTAGGCAAGGCACGTAGAGCGCCCTGGTCATCCACTGCACCTGTATTCGTCTCCAGTCGTCTCGACTTGTCTTGTCACTGGATTCAGATGGACTCAGGCGAGAGAGTGAGGTCGACAAATTGCGCAACTCTTCCTCACTTTAACCCAAGTCATCGCGCAAGTCATTCTTCATCCAACGCCATTAAGGGTGCAGTCATGTGTGAGGCAACCAGTACTGCAAGAGCTGTAAAGAAAAGGCAGGACAGAAAAACCACTGCAGGAAACCCTCCTCCAGAAACGTCAAGCATTCTTTGTCCACATTGTCAAAGAACATTTCGAGCCAAAATAGGCCTTATCAGCCATCTTAGAACCCACGGCTCCATACTTTCAACCCCACTAGATGAAATGAATGGTCATCATCATTCTTGATGGAGAAACAACACATTATTATTATAACTATTCTTATTATAACAATGATTATTTTAACTATTATAAAATTAACTATTCTCCCTATACATGTTATTATAGCTATTATTATTATTACTATAACTATTCTTATCATAATTATTGTCACACGTTTTTCTTGATGATAATATCACGAAGTTCTTACGATGATATGCTCATGATATTATTGTGTGATGGTCGTTGTCTAGGTAACGATACTCATGGTGTGTCAATGGAGATATCTGTCTTGCAATGTAACTCACCCCCGCAGTGCATATTCACCAGGCATGAAACAAGATTCCGTTGGCGCACATAATCCTTTATTACCGAAATAAGACGGACAAACGGAACATGTTTATACATCCAGAAACATAATGTAATCCATAGAATATAAATATCCTCCTCACAATTTAACCAGCACACATCAATTCCTTCTCACGGCCTGCTTCTAATCTCAATCCACAAGACAGGTAATCCAGCTACAATCCTCGGCTGGATCTCCCACAATACAACCCACACATTGGGTCGGAGCCACTGCTCAACTATAGAACCCACTCTGGGTTTTGGCCTACACTCAATACAGAACCCACTCTGGGTTCAGGCCTGTCTTCCCAACTAGAAGAACAACACAACCCGGAGCTCTCTCTTAAACGACCTGACACGCCGTCGGTCTCTTCTCTCACTAACTTTTCAGTCTCTTGACTTCACACAACACACAACTGTCCTTCGACCCATCCCCCTTGGGGCCTTCCCCTCATATCCGCCCCATTATTTCTGAGGGTTGATTGTTTTCCTCGTAGCCAGGTCACTCACCTTACTGTCTCCCACTCTCATCTCCATTCTTCCTCATGCCCGGTCACTCACCTCAATGTCAGTGACCCAGGCTTATGTCATCACCCCCCTCTTAAAAGAAAACTTCGTTTTCAAACATTGGGAGACTAAAACTTACTAAATATGTGACCCAGACATATAGCCTGGGTAGACCTAAGTATGGCTCCACCTCACTTCTACCATCCTAAATAATACATCAAATGCTTATAGTACATTCCCATATTCCCCACACATAAATACAAACAACTTTCTATCTTGTGTACCAATGCATGAACTAATACATCACATAATAATAATACATCATAGGAAAGCATTATGCTTATGTACCCACAGGTCTCTTACTACTTCACGACCACACATTACTATTTGTGTACCGACCCTATATCAGGTGGTTCTGTTCTTGCATTAACCCACCTCTGATTCCTGTCGATGCTGTGTCTACCTTTCATGTACCCATGACTCATGGTACCTCTACAATTACAACATCTGTTTGCTATCCCTAGCCCTGGGTCAGTAATGTCGCGAAAACTCTTTTGACCTGACTCAACTTTCCTATCTGCATATTGCACCGTTACACTTGAGTCTCTGTTTAGTCTGAACTCTTCATTCAATCTTGGCCCATATACCTGGCAGCCTTGCTTTCTGCTGCATACGCCTTATGCCTATGTGCCCTGCACATGCACTATCCTGAGCTGTTCTAGTATATCGGTCTCTATGTGCTAAAGGTACTGCTCCTTGCCCACGTGCAGTTCTGCTATCTGAAAACCTGCGAGTGCGAACATTGTTCTTCCTCTCGAAGCACCATCTACCTTTCTTTGACTGACTATTTTCTACTCTACTACACCCTTGGGAACATTTGTTCAGAGTAGTATCTTGTCTCTGGGAGCCACTAGCACTATATTTGGGATCCATTCTCATCTGCTCAGCTGTACTATCCTTGTCCTGAGTTCCTGTGTCTACTTCAAGTGCCTCTTCTACCTCAGCTATACTCTCTAATTTAGGTTCTCTTGTGGTAACTACCTCGTTACTGCTTACACTATATTTTCGGTCCCAATAAACTACTTCCTCTTCTGTACAATCTTTAACTCCTATAACATTTCCTATGATCAAATCAGCCACTGGTGAGTCCAGAACACACGCTGTCACTCTTCCAGTGATATATGGTGTTTTTACTGTTATTATGGCTACTGGGTAGAACTCTACTGTGCCGTTGAATGTTATGCATCTAATCTTTTTCCCTGTATAATCCGAGGGATCTATTAAACTTCTCCTCACTCCGATAGACGTACATCCGGAATCCCTAATTGTTAACGCTGGTCTATCATTGACAAATCCCTGATGCAGCTTCAGACTTCCTCCTTCATGCACTGCTGATCCTGCTTTTACTGTATGACCACATATTAGGACTGGCTGACTGTCTTTTTCAAAAAGAGGTTTGCACCCACTACAATCTTCATTGTTCAGCGTCTCAATTACTTGCGCTGCATTTGAGTGCTCTGTTTCTCTCATCCTACATTGATGGCTGATATGACCATTCTTTCCACATTTGAAACAAGTAATCTCCCTTTTAGTGTTGTTCGTTGGTCCATCTGATGGTTGTGCATCACACTGTGCTGCCTTGTGTCTCCAGCTCCCACAATTCCAACATCCGGCATAATTTGGACGTCTCTGGAAGTTCCCTCTTCTATATGGGTACCGTCCTACTCTACCAACATTGTTTCCTCGGAAACCATTGTCTTGAAGTTCTTGCTGCTCACCTTTCTGTGCTGAATCCACACTTTTCGCCCTTGGTCTGATGACTGGATTCTGGTCCTGTTTAAGTGTACGCTGCACAGACTATTTCCTCACTCATTAGTTTCCCAATAGATACGTTAGGATGTGCAGTCATGTAGTTTTGCCCTAACTGAGACATTGTGTCTATGTCCTTTGGCTTCCGTTCCTCAAAGAACGCCACTAAATTAGAATTGCATGCAGATACTACCTTGTCTCTTAACATTAGATCTACTAATTTATTAAAATCTTTCCCTACTTCTGCGAGCTCCATCCATTTGTTAAATGTGTTCTTTACTGTGTTAACAAAGTCTGTGAAATCTTGATTTGTCTCTGGCACTAACTGTCTAAACTTTGTCCTATATCCATGCTCAGTGAGTTGGAACTTAGTCAGCAAACGTTGACGTAAGATAGTGTAGTTGTTCCTTTCTTCTACAGGTAAATTGAACATGGTGTCTAGTGCCTTGCCCGTAAGAAGCTCGCCTAGTCTAATAGCATACTGTTCTTCGGGGATGCCTAACACTTTCGCTGATGCCTGATATCTGTCAAGATAAGCTTCAAGGTTGTCTCGGTCCGTAAAGTATGGCAGTTTTAGTCTCTGTGACGACTGCGACGGTTTTCTACTTTCCTCACTTTGACCCTTCGATGCAAATTCTAACTTTTTAATAGCAATTTCCGCTTCCATCTTAATCTTCTCTTTCTCAATTTCCATTCTCATGTGTGTCTCTCTCTCTTCCTGTAGACGCTTGGCTTCCATTTCAGCCTGTCTTTGTTCTCTCTCAGCTAACTTTTCTTCCTGTAGACGCTTGTTTTCCATTTCAGCTAGTTTTACTTCCTGTAGACGCTTGTTTTCCATTTCAGCTAGTTTTACTTGTGTCTCTTTCTCTTCCTGTAGACGCTTGTTTTCCATTTCAGCTAACTTTACTTCCTGTAGGCGGTTGGCCTCGAGTTCTGCCTGTCTCTGTTCTCTTTCGGCTTGTCTCTGGTCTCTTTCAATCTGTTGTTGCTCTTTTGCTTCGGCATACTCTTGTAACTCTTTACCCTTCAGGCCTATTCGTTCACCTGCTTCAATATATTCCATTAAAGTAGGCATCTTGTACTTGTGGACACGTTGCTGTCTGATCAGCCAACTATAAATGTACAGATCTCTGCTGTTAGTCTTTGTGTCACTTCCCTAAGTACACCCACACTCCCTGTGTACGTCAATTCGTAGTGCTAAAATATCACTCTGTACTCACTCAGTCACTCTATAAGCACTAGGTAGTGAGGGGGGAAGTATCACCTATACTCCCTTATATCTATATATCTATGACCAAAAGTTCATAAAGTCCCTGGAAATATTGTTAAACATACATATAAATACATATACAAACAAATGGATGATAACACTAAGTGATGACTATCCAACGCTAGACTTCACAAGCTGAGTACACGGAGACGATGATCACACAGAAATAAACCACAGTAACAACCACAAGCTTGTGTAGAGACACCCACAGTGCGCGTAAAATATAAATATAAATTGACCAAGACCACTAGACAGCAGAAATGACGAAAGATCACAATAAAAACATATCCGAACACAACAAATATCATATGTAAATATAACGAAAAGAAAGAGAGAAAGAAAAGGAATATATACTGAAAATATACACAGATCTTACGTTAGACCCAAACGGCACGGTGTATAATCTAGGACCACCCTGCTTCACTGCAGAATCAAACAAACCGACCTTACGATTTACTTCCCAGAAAAACACATGGTGCACAGTAAGAAAATAAATTTTCGCCCCGCCTCCCGGCCTTCGAGAAGCAACACAAAAATGCCCTACTCTTGACAAACACTGGTCCACATACAAATAATTGCGTAACACCCGACAACAATAAATATGACGATGGGAGCAAAACAATAAAAAATAATAATGTGTAGCTGGTTGGCCGACAAATATGGGCCTATTAATCCGTCGCCAACAGTTCTTATTTTGCTGTTAATAGTTTTTTCACAATATGCTGGAAATGTCTGTATTAAATTCTCCGAAATGTTTACGACGCTAGATTTCAAAGCGACTTGTTGTTTTGTAGAGTGGTTCGTGAATTCACGTGGTGATCACCAGTTCCAACTGTCGAGAAAAGTTGACGATGATAGTGATATCCAAACTGTTCTGTCTCGACACAGTCCGTAACGTTATTGTACTTTCTCTGTACGTGGTGGTACCACAGTAATAACCAAAGTGTTCTTTCGATTTGTTGTTACTCTCGTTGCGGAGATGGCGCTTCGCTGTATCATTAATGTTATGGATTCCCGTTATCCGACCAGATTCACCAAAAAGAACAGGAGAATGGCAGCCAATGTTCAGCGCTTTAAATTTTGGTATATAAATCCTTATTGGCAAAGCAATACAACCATGGTTGCGATGATGAGACGTTAAAACTGTTTGCTCATAACAGAATAATGATGACAATAATAGAACAGTTCAACAAAGACGACACATAAAGTCTGGTTTTCGTTCATAAACACGTTGTTTATACAGATCTCATGTGGAAAATCCCAGTAACTTTCCAGTCCCCAACCTTGACCTTGCCGGACACCTCAAGTCAGTACCTCGGTCTTCTTTGTCACAATAATCCACACTGACTTTCTGTAAAATGACCGGACACTTTTCCGTCATACAAAAACACTTTCCACCCAAACTCTCAGCCCCGACACGGCTGCTCTTTTTTTTTTAATTTCCCTGGAAAATCACACTTTCCACTGCTGCCCTAGCACGGCTGTGGTAGGGGTTAACGTAACTATCCCCTTCAGTCAACTGTCCGTCAAATCAGCGACTGCCAATTTTTCTCTGTTTTCCAAACATGTACTTCCCCAGTACCTGGACGCTGGTGTACCCACCCGTCCTATTTACTGCGTCGAATAATCTTGACCAGTCAACTTGCAACAACACAGTGCGCTTGCCTCCAGCACACACACACCTGTCAATTATCTTTGGTTCCCAATCCTGTCATTATCACCGACAGCG
This sequence comes from Cepaea nemoralis, assembly GCA_014155875.1. NCBI lineage: Eukaryota > Metazoa > Mollusca > Gastropoda > Stylommatophora > Helicidae > Cepaea > Cepaea nemoralis. The sequence goes on along the minus strand of JACEFZ010000065.1, from coordinate 6,907 downwards.
ACGTCCTACACACACACACGCTGCCCTCGCCACTCTGGATTCAACACTCGTCTTTCATTGTCGCGTCTGCTAGTTTCAGTACTGCTGCCTGGTATCAAATTTACCTGTCACCGTAATGGACTCTCCCGGTTAGTCTGTATGGCGTGTCTTTATCACCCCCTCTCGCTTCAGCGATATGGTTGGTTCCAATTCACCTGTAGTGGACTTGACGTGAACTGCTGTAGCCAGTTCCCGCACGGAGAAAAACTCAGTGTTTATATGGTGAACACACTCCGCTGTCCACCCTCTCTCCGCGAAGAGCCCACAAATATCTCAGAATGACAACACAGTCTATAATGTTCTTGACCGTACGTGGCCTTCCAGATACTCCTTACTAAGTGACGAGCGCCCAGAATGTCACACGTTTTCTTGATGATAATATCACGAAGTTCTTACGATGATATGCTCATGATATTATTGTGTGATGGTCGTTGTCTAGGTAACGATACTCATGGTGTGTCAATGGAGATATCTGTCTTGCAATGTAACTCACCCCCGCAGTGCATATTCACCAGGCATGAAACAAGATTCCGTTGGCGCACATAATCCTTTATTACCGAAATAAGACGGACAAACGGAACATGTTTATACATCCAGAAACATAATGTAATCCATAGAATATAAATATCCTCCTCACAATTTAACCAGCACACATCAATTCCTTCTCACGGCCTGCTTCTAATCTCAATCCACAAGACAGGTAATCCAGCTACAATCCTCGGCTGGATCTCCCACAATACAACCCACACATTGGGTTGGAGCCACTGCTCAACTATAGAACCCACTCTGGGTTTTGGCCTACACTCAATACAGAACCCACTCTGGGTTCAGGCCTGTCTTCCCAACTAGAAGAACAACACAACCCGGAGCTCTCTCTGAAACGACCTGCCCCGCAGTCAGTCTCCTCTCTCACTGACTTTTCAGTCTCTTGACTTCACACAACACACAACTGTCCTTCGACCCATCCCCCTTGGGGCCTTCCCCTCATATCCGCCCCATTATTTCTGAGGGTTGATTGTTTTCCTCGTAGCCAGGTCACTCACCTTACTGTCTCCCACTCTCATCTCCATTCTTCCTCATGCCCGGTCACTCACCTCAATGTCAGTGACCCAGGCTTATGTCAATTATTATGATAACTATTCTCATTAAAACCATTCTTATTATAACTATTAATATTATAACTATCCTTATTGTGACTATTCTTTGTATAACTATTAAAATTATAACTATTCTTAGTATAACTATTCTTATTATAACTATTATTAATATAAATGTTTGTACTATAATTATTCTTATTATAACTCTTCTTATTACAACTATTTTTATTATAACAATGATTATTATAACTATTATTATTACAACTATAATAAGTGTTACTATTCTTATTATCGTCATCATCGTCGGCATCATTATCTACACTTCTTACCATTTATTAGTAGTTACGTGTTTACTTGCCGATCTCCGTGGCGAAAGTGATAGAGACGCGGTTCGTGATCCCGCATACCCGCACTCGATACACAGCTGCGCGCGAGTTGACAGCAGACCGAGTTGCGCTGGTTTTTTACAAAATGGTATGGGTGCCGGTCATTCGGAAAGCAATGGCAAACTACTGAACGTAAACCTGCCAAGACATCAACAACAGCAAAAAATGCTGGTATTCACTGCAAACGTCCTGTAAAGGTTATGCAACTAACTTTTCTTTAACAAATATGTCTACGTACCTGTGTTCCTACCTACATGTGTTTCTGCCTACCTGTGTTTCTACCTTCATGTGTTTGTGTCTATCTGTGTTTCTACCTACCCGTGTTTCTACCTACCTGCGTGTCTACCTACCAATCAGTGTGTGCAATACGGTTAAATCTAACGGCCAGTCTACCAAGTTGTTTATCTAACTACCTGCATAAATACACATCAATAATTAAGACTCCTTGCCTAACTCACTACCTGCGCATTTACCTAGCTTGCTATCCCACCATCTACCTACCTACATTCCTACCTTCATACATACGTACCTTCCTGTGTCTGTCTGTAAGTATATCTAATTGTCATATATAACAGAGCACACGGAGAAACGGATATACTCCTACATTCAAGTGATTCATAGACTATCATGGAGGACCATCGGTCCCTCACATCCTGCGATCCCTAGCAACATGTGTCCTGTGTTGACATCTTTCCGTGCCATGAAAACAGCGTGTCAAGAACTTTCTATTGTGTACTGTATATATCTTTCCTTAAATATGTTCAGCTGTCTCAACACGTTGCGGTGTTTCTCTTTTCATCATTCTCCAAAAAGTACGAATGTCAATTTCTGTTGTTTGTGATAAAATATCTATGTCTTAGCTTCATTCAAATCATTTAGATTACTCATTTTGGCTGCCCAAAGAATTTCCAACTGTCTGTAAAACGACATGATTTCTTAAGCGATTTACGGAAACAATTCTCAATCCCGCATATCGTGGAGGTGGGGGGGGGGGGGGGGGGTGGATAAGCATGCAAGAATTCTGTACTCAGCTCCAACGACGCGGATTTACTGCGAAAGGTGGTCTTCATGCGATAAATGTTGACTTGTAGTGTAGTAGTCGTAGTGGCCGACATGATGAGACCCTTTGCTTTTAAACATCCGGTGCGTTGATGGAGAGGTAGAAGGTTCAATCCCTACACCAGCATTAAGTCAAACTTAAACACTTAAACGTTGACTTCTCAGTTAGAAAGCGATGGCAAACTACTGAAGGTAAAATTGCCTAACACGTCAACTTGGGATTGATCACAACGTCCTGCAAAGTACATGCAACATTATAGCTCGAAAAATGTGTTCTATACCTCTATAGTAAATACATCAAATGTGTTCTATACCTCTATAGTAAATACATCAAATGTGTTCTGTATCTCTGTAGTAAATACATCAAATGTGTTCTATATCTCTGTAGTAAATACATAATGTGTTCTATATCTCTGTAGTAAATACATCAAATGTGTTCTATATCTCTGTAGCAAATACATCAAATGTTATCCATGTTCTTGGATGCTTGAATTTGTGAACTGGTCCAAATTAATACAATAGACTTGACTTGTACATTTAGGCTTATCTGTTTCTTTCATTAATTATGTCTTCATATTGTTGTAGTTGAGGAGGCCCAATGTTCCACTGTCAGCATAGCGAGGGTTATTTATATTATGACCACATCTTCATTTCAAGGATTATTTTGCTCGCCGTGTGCATATGGTGCTAGGTCGATGCCAACAGAACTAAAGACGACAGTGACATTTACATAAAGGACAACAGTGCATATATACATCAATAACTGTGAAGCGAACAAAATAAGAAGAAAGTCACTGTATATTGAAAGCAAAGCAAGGGACAGTACACATCTCTGTCTGACACTGCTCTTTATCCACTAACGTATTCCTAAATTGTTGGTGACTGTTACAGCTGCTGTGATGTTCTTTATTATTCACAGATGTCTGTCAATGGTTAATTCTCATATTAGTTTGACTAAATTCCCATGTTTTACAAATTCAAATATTTGTGTGTAATCTATAAAGCATAATCACATATCTGTTTTCACATATGTAACTCTGTCTAATAGTATCCTTGGTGTATAAATAGCATGTTTGTGCCGTTCCCCGGCACGGATTTGTCAAATGACTCATACAAACTGTAATGTGATGATCTTGACACACTCAAGTACTGACGTCTTTAGCAGAGCGATAAATGCGGCTTTTAAAAGACTATTGGGAATATACCCACTATTATATATGTTATTTAGACATGTTGGGGTTATTTCGATTCCAAAATTTCCCAAGGTCTCAATTTCCTCCAGCATAAAATCTGATCCGGTTGCCTGTCAAGTCTTCATGTAATGTAGAGCATTCTCACTTCTACAGCAAGTATCGGTAAACTGTCACCCGTGTCCCAAACATTAGCACTCGCTGGCTAATGTATCATCTACGTACTCAGTCTGTCTGATTATCATATTATTGTCTCGATTAGCATTGGGTGATACCTGCATTGTGAGCGTCCAGTCTGTGGCTCAGTGGAAGTCAACTCAGTTTCATAATCGCGACATACAGGGTTCGAGTTCCACCGCGGGCGATTTGGAAGCAGACCGCTTGCGTTGATTGGTGGCATAGAGTTGGTAGAAAGATTGTGTTGTAGAGTGCTTATTAGTATCTGCAAATATGTGTTTGTTCTTTAATATTGGTGCCATTTGTCCAATTAGTTGGTTTGCCTTTATTGCATCTATTTTCGATCTCGTCTCCTGATTTGCCATTTGATGATATTATACTTCCTAAGTACTTGAAGCACTTTACGTAGTACGCATCTGTGTCTTTAATTATCTTCCTCGTGCGCTTTAGGCCTCCACCTTTTTCGTTTCTTATGAGAGTTCCAGAATAAAAAAAAATATCTTTCTAGTTATATGAAGATATCTTGACAGTAGTTAACTGACAAAGGGGACTGGTTGCTCGCATCAGAAGAAGACAGGTCACTTTCTTTTAGCATGTGGTGAGAAGAGGGAGGCTGGAGATTGGCGTCACAACGGGAAAATTCAAAGGATAGCAAGGTAGGGGGAGACTAAAAGAGTTGATGCTAGGCAGGTTTTATGTGGCATGGAGGAACATCGGTATTAGAAATGACCAGCAACACAAGAGAAAGAAGGCTGTGGACAGACATGATCACCTCGCCAGTCGGCATGGACTATAAGAAAACGTAACACATTAACGGGTATTGCCCCTGTCCAATCTATCCTAGTTCCAACGTCTTTTCCTTACCTCTTGTTTATCCTAAATATGTTTAAATCTATTCAAGAATTCCACATGATTGACTCTGTCATACAATTGTATTCCTTCTATTCTACTCAGGAACTTGTTAATGAATGTTTTGCAGTATATTAGCAGTCGTATCTGCGGTTGTCCGTGATAGCGATACATACAACAGCATGCAATTGATTTGAGTCTGGAGTGAAATATTCTCAGTCTGGTTTTGTGACTTTTAACGCGCCTAAAGACGCACTGTGCATGTAGTACTAAGCCCTCTTATTGTTTAGATCAGTCGGCCCTGCAGGGGTGTTGTGGTTATGTGAGGCCGGCCGCCATGACTTCTCCAGAAATGTTTAGATCAGTCGGCACTGTAGGGGTGTTGTGGTTATGTGAGGCCGGCCGCCATGACTTCTCCAGAAATGTTTAGATCAGTCGGCACTGCAGGGGTGTTGTGGTTATGTGACGCAGGCCGCCATGACTTCTCCAGAAATTCCCTGTAACCTGTATTAGGCTAAGTTGACCTGGGAGCCCATGTCAATTTAAGAATTCCGACTGGATACGGATTCAAACCCTTAACTCTGATAGGCAGGCAAGCGTTCAGCCACTCCACCACCGATGTTCCTCTTACGTTTGGTAATATGTGTCATTCTGTTTTGCTTGATTTAATGTCTGTAGACTTCATCAAATTTCCGAGTGCTACGAACGACCACTTTGCGTTCTTATTTTCATATTCCGTCTGTTTGCCCACTCGCTACACGACTACGTATACCATTCTATAGCTTGACGTGACATTTCACCACAGGATATCGGGATATCATGTGTGTTCTCGGTGTGTGATGTGGTCAATATCACGCCGAACGTCTTTATCTCCCGGAACAATTCTTGGTACGCAGGTTAAGCTGGTTCGACCTGGCAGTCAATGGTAAGTGTTTAAATAAACCCCGGCATCAATGGAGATTCGAATACATGACCGCTGGACCGACAGGCAAGCTGCTAGCCTGTGTGGTAGTGGTGCTCGCCCAAAGCGTCAGAAATGTTTTCTAGCTTAAATCAATGGCCCGATCTGGTTATAAAGAGTGGACACTCGTAGGACTTCTTTTTTATCACATTCATGAAAACTAGATCATACAGTTTAAGACGCATATCAAAGCCACCGACAGACTCCAGCAAACACGTTAAAACTACTTAGCTGTAACACTTCGTAACAAATGAAAGGAAATGAACATATCATATTGACATTAATGCCTTTTAGAGACCATTTTATGATTAACAATTTCACAGACAAGGCAGCCGAAGAAATCATTATAATTTTCATTTGACCCACATTTGAAAGTTTTATTAATCCAGTGCATTCCTCAACCAGGGCCAAAACATAAATATGGTCTGGGTCCAGGTTGTAACATGAGCTCTAAGTAGGTTAATTATTAGCAATAAACTCTAGATCTTACACCGGCACAAACACGGGCAGGTCTGGCTAGTGACGCTGTTGGTGACACACACGCACGCCGGAGCTCTTTTGCACAAACCATCTGAAGAAAGTTCAAAGAGACCGCTGATCAGAAGATAAATGCCTCGGCGCTGACAGAAAGAGTAAGAAGCCACCTGAGAGAAGGCCGTCAGATTTACGACTTTATTACAGCCTTTATGGTACCAGATGAAATAAGCTTTTCATCGCGCTGGTGGAATTTGGCTTCCCATTAAAGGTGTTAGTTTATGTGTCTGTTCTTCTTCATAAATTGTTAATGGCCTCATGACTTTTATGTTGCATGTTCATTTTTATACATAGCCTTACGGCGACAAGTTGTTCGCTTTTTCATAATATTCTTATCCACACACACACACACATATTACACACATACATTACACACACACACATACACACACCCATACATTACACACACACACACACACACACACGATAAAATTATAAAAAATATAAATTATCTAGTAATATAATTTTAAAATATATAATACACCACATACACCACAACACACCTACTACAAAAACCCACCTAACCTAGACACAATACAACATACAACATACGTAAATCATACCTACCTACCTACCTACCTAACTACCTACCTACCTACCCTTACATTAAAAAAT